>JNDS01004037.1:0-45351 GCA_000697035.1 Rhizopus stolonifer B9770
TTTCAAGGGCTCGCTGCGACCTTCTTGTCTGTAAAGATTTACATGAGTACTAAGGGTACTGCGTTTGACACCAAGTTCCCTTGCTGCCTGTGTAATGGACTTATCGTCCATCCTCTCACAATATCGAATAGCCAAGTCTCTTGATTCTTGAGAGGGCTTTTTATATGTCCCTCTTGGACCCCTATGGTGGCTTCCTGGTCTTCTTCTAGAGTGAGAATGTTCTTCATTGACACTTTCGTTTTCAATTGCAGTTTTACGGGTAATAACCATTTTATGAAATTTATAAATAACGTTGATAGTAAAGAAAGAGATTGGCTAATTCGCAGAACAAATTCTTTGAAATACAAAAGCTCATGATACTTATAAATCTATTTTGCATTATTAAAAGTGACATCTTAATGACGAATTATTTTTTATTGTGTTTCAGCTTGACGAAATCTAGTGTGGATAGTGCCGAAATAAAATATGATTTTTGCTCAATTTTAATTTTTTTTTTTTTTTGACGAAATTTAAATCAAAATCCGGTATCATGACGAAAACGGCCATTTCGTCTCTGGTCGTCTATAAAAGAAAAATAAAGCGCGGACCTTGGAGCTTGTTACCACACTGGAATCCGAGTCGCAGTCAACGAGAATTGTTGAAGGAACGACCAACAATTGAGAGTGGACGCACTGTATAAACCCACCCATGGTATAAAAGGATTTTTTATTATATTCTTTTTTTTTTCTGGACACCATCTCAGAAATAACATTGAATACTTTCTAATAGACTTATATTTTATTCAAGATATATTTCCTTGTTTACGCATCTAACCCAATAGCTCTCAGAATGCTTAATCTAACTCAAGCCATCACCAACAGTAATTCTCTAACATGCTTTCACAATACGAGGATTAAGAACAGAATTGTCATCCAGAATGCTGTAGCTTTCTTGATATTACTCTTAATTTTTGGCTATCGTTCCTTAAAAAGATTGTGGAAGTGGTAATAAGGAGGTATAAACAATAGGTTATATCCCTAATTTTTTTTATGATATCTGCTACAAAAGAAGTATAATGAATTTTGCAATTATCATGGCGATACAAAACTCGTTCTTACCGTGGTCATAAATATCTTGAATCACACCGTTTCTGAGATCTTTGAGCATAACTGGAAAGTTCATATGATGACTTTTTGGCACTGTAGATTCTAGGGGCGACCAAATACACAACTATGATTACTGCTTCAAATCCCATGACTTTGGATGATTGGAAATTTTAATTGTAATATTTCTTCAAAAGTGCTTAAAATGCAATTCGTTACTATGTTATCAATCACACGAGTAGGCAGGCGTGGAGATTTTTTTTATAAACTGTTAAGAAGCTCTTGGTGTGAACCTGAGTTAAACGGGTTCTAGTGCAAATCTCAGCGGGAGTATTAAATATTCAAATGAGAACTTTGAAGACTGAAGTGGAAAAAGGTTCCAAGAGAACATCAGTTGGTCCAGGGTTAGTCGATCCTAAGAGATAGGAAAGTTCCGTTCTCTCAAAGTTGCCCAATTCTTTGGGCCGCCTATCGAAAGGGAAACCGGTTAATATTCCGGTAATAGGCAAGTCTGTTTTTTTGTACCACAGTATGCTTGACATGAAATTCTAAAACATTGATCGTTGCTAAACTCTGACATATAACTTGCTTACCTATGTATCCCCTTCTTTTAGATTTATTTGAAGACTTGAAAGAAGAAAGATGATCACAGGATGTTGAGGGAATGAGTCTTTTCGTTTTAAACAAGGTTGGCCCCAAGGTAACACAGATTCTTTAAATAGATAAACACACTGGTCTCTGCACCAATGTACTTTAAAATGTCAAAAGACTAGCTATGGTCTTAATAGCAACATATTTGTCAAAAAAAAAAAAAAAAAAAAAAAAAAGATCTATCTTTCAGCCTGTAGAACTATTAAAAAAAAAACCATCAAAGCAAATTTTATTCATGGCTAGTGTGAGATAAGGATATAGTCAAATTTCCGTCTTTTCTTTGTTGTAAGATCAAAAGAAAACACTTTTTTTTTAAAAAAAAAATTATGCTTATTAATACAAAAGACAATGAATCTAATAATATTTTAAAGCAAAGAAAACAAATGCGTCTAATGGAATTCATTGTTTATAAAGTATTCTATAAAAACTAACCTGTAAAATTATCTTTCCGTCATTATCCCTCAAAAAATGCACGCTTGTTATAGATTTTTATTTATTTTGACCTTAATTCATAGCACTTTTGCTTATTGTGTTTATAATACAAGTGAACGAGCCAAACTTTCAGTCTGGCAAGAAGCAGATAATACAGGTACTAATGCATTCGGTCGATTCCATAAAGACAATATGCCCCCAGGATCAAAAGAATGTTGTAATTATTCTAATACAGATTGTGTTGGTTCTGGAAATAAGATGGATATCGTTCGATTTTCAGTAAGTTTTTGTTTATTAAAACAGTGACTTAATTCTGTATTTAGTTTCATGTGACTCTCAATGGTGAAAATTCAAAGACGTTGGGTTTAACTGTTCCTGGCGGAGGTTGGTTAAATATTGATGGCGATGATCAACCTGTAAAATATGAAGCATTTTATCCAGATGGTGAACGTTATGAATCTGAGTATATGGTTTATGGTTATCCAAACATGAAATAAAATTCAAGTCAGACCCTCTATTTTTGTTTTTCTCCTTTTCTTTTTATTTTTTGAAAATATGTTTAGAATGTTACATCGTGTGAATGCATTCCGTGCTTCAAAAACTAATCTGAAAGAAAATTGGGTCATTAACCCACTCAAAGAAACACTTGTAAGAAAACGTTGGTTTAGTTTAGCAAATGAAATGGAAAGAATTCAACTCTATGAAAAACTTGATAAAGTATAGTAAAAGAGAAGCAACCCCAAAAGTTTAATAAAGAAATAGGTTGAAAGACAGCTTCTGCTTTACTCATTCATCAATAAAAGACTTGAATTACAGTTTAAAAATAGACCTGATAACCAAGTCAAAGATCGAGCAGTGGCACAACAATTGAAGACATTACTCAAGTTGGATAATTTAAAGATGAAGAGAATTCTTTGGGATAGCCCCGTTATAGAAAAGGTAAAGAATAAAACATTAAAACAGATTCCTCAAAACAAATCAGATCTGTTTATATGAGGCTGTACATCCAGTAAAAAGCTTGTGGGACATCAAAAGGTACAAAATTTTCGCATTATTTTTTATACAATTTTTTTTAGACGTTTTGGCCCTGACCGTCGTGTTTATGGTCTCTTCACAGATAGCCTAGCCAACGAACCATTGGCCTTTATTCATATTGCTCTTCTTCCCGATATAGCCAATAATATCCAATCCATCATAAACTCATCACAAGTATATTCACCGCAGGAATTTCAATGTGCAGTTTGTTATACAATCACCACGCAGAGGGCATTCGGGAGTATTAACTTGGGGAGACAGTTGATTCAGAGCGCGATCGAATCCTTACAGAAAGAGTTCCCACAGTTAAAGACGTATGCCACTTTGAGTCCTATACCAGCATTTTCGACTTGGGCTACGGATCAATTAGATGTGAATCGCTCGAAGTTAGAAGATTATAAGGAAATATTAATGGATATGTGTGCACAGTATATTGTGTCAACGAACAAAGGTCGTGTCCTAGATCCAGTAGGTAAAGGGTGATTTATTTGTTTGTTTTATCAAGTATAACAATTCTATTATAGCAAATTTTCATTTTAATAATGGAGCGATACCTCAACAGATTCAATGGAAAGCAGATTGTTCAGACAAGGGCATGAACGAATCCTTTTGTATGATGATCAACTATATTTACGAATGTGAAAAAATGAAGGACCGATGGGAGAGTTATCAAAAGAAAGGCAATGTGGTGGTATAAATTTTATTACTTTAGAACCAATAATAACGAACGAGGATAATGATTAAAATAAAGGTGGCAATAGCCACAGGAGGACCATACTTTCGATAGAGAGCCTGTAAATTCAAATGTCGTGCTTTATCCTTGAACATCTTTGCACTATCCTTGAGTTCACCGGATATTGTACTCATACGATCCAAACTATCTCCACGCCATAATAAATCTTCCATGTTCTTTGTCATGATACGTGTCACATCTTGTAAATCCTCGTTGAGTTTAGACAGGTTACTTTGAGTTCGTGTATCTTGATATATTCTCTTTGTCTTTTGCATAAAAGTATCTAAAAATATTTCGTCAGTCTTCCCATTTTTTTTTTTCTTTTCTTTATTTTCTCCCTTACCAAACTTGACAAATGCATAAGGTCGAAGACCAGCCTTATCTACTTCATTACCATAACTCATATTGAACTCTTTGGCTAATTCTTCTAAATAACTAAAGGCGAGTTTACGAGGATAAGACTGATCACAAATACAAAGATAACATACACTTCCTTCAATGATATAACTATTCATCATTAGACCCCCAGGTTTTTTCTTTGCTTAATATACTTACTGAAATGCATATCTTCCAGATTCAATAGAACATCTCGGTTCAGAGTTTGTGTTTAGACGTTTAAAAATAGTTTTTGCTTGAGATTTATATTCAGCCAACTCTGTTTCTACCTTTTTTTAAAAAAAAAATTAATGTTTAGAATAAGGTTATGATTGCTTCCTTTTTTTTCTTTACTTGTTCATCATCCATACTGGCAGCTAATGGAAGACCATCGGTTACTCTTGCAATAATCGTAGTTTTGACCATTATTTTTTTTTTTTTGGAGGGGGGAGGGGAAAGGAAAAAAGGGGAAGAGAGAGGACTCTCAAAATGAAGACCATAATAAATTTTGAAAATTAAAATCATTGTGACGTGGCACCTTGAGATCCAGTTGAAAGTTTTCATGCAACTGAATTGGTATGTGTGTCTGGTCTTTTTTCAATCCACTTTAACTTTATAAAGAAACACACCCTGGTTTCTGTTATCATTGGTCGAACAAATGTTATCAAGCAAAGCTGATAAAAAAAGCAACCAATCAATCTCTTATTATTCTAAAAAAAACCCTTTAGTGATCTTTCCTTTTTTTTAATAAATTTTATCATAAACACACACATTCGCGTGGGTGAAAAATCAATATATATATCCTTTCCAAACTCGATTGATACGTGTTTTTTTTTTTTTTTTTTCTCTAGTGTTTTGTGTTGAATATTGTTTATATAAAACTTGTTAATATGGACTGACAACATACGAGTTGAAGTGTAAGTTCATTGTTGTTCATTCCGTTCTTCTTTCTTTCTTTTAATCAATTTTGGAAAAGAAATGGGCTGGGTTCATCACCACAATAAGAACGGAACTTATATTATTCACGGGTAAGCCAGTTTTTATTCTGTAAAGTGTTTTCAAACTGATAACAATAGAAGCAAGAGAAGGTGCTGCATTATATCCTAATTCACCTTTCTCTCTTCCTTTCTTATGGTTTCAAATCAATAAAGTAGCTGATGATCGTGCTCTATTATTAAAAATAAAAAAAAAAATAAAAAAAAAAACGTGTTTATGTTCATCGTTTCTTGTCTTTTTGAAACCATATGAAAATTGCTATAGCGACAAATGAAGAGCGTGTAAATTTTCGTTTCCAGAACAAACATTTCCTCTATTGAACTTGAACATCCAAGATTTTAATCGTTGGTGTGCTATATCTAAAAGAAAAGGGCATTATACCTTGATGATTTAAAGCTTTGTTCCAATAAACACGCAAACTCTTTTTATTTGATATCTTTCAGTGACTAATATTGTATATATATATATATATATATATGTCTGTGTTCTCTTCTTCATCGCTTTTCACAAGAAATGTGTGATTGGACAACTACCAATTTGTTCATAGCCCGCTGACATCAGTAGCAACAAGAATGAACCATTCATGATCTAAATACCTCTTGTATTTTTGTGGTCATATTTATTGACAACTTAGAGTGCGGATATAAATACTTTCGTTGTTCTTCATTTTAATCTCATCATCAAAAGAAAAAAAGAATAATAATGAGCGGCGTACCTCCTCTTCAACGTACTGAGAGTTTCTATACACCTCGGTAAAGACTTGATTGATACAATTTGTGTAAACTAATAATAACAATAATAATATGTATATATATATATAGAAAAAGTAAATGTTGCTGTACCATCTCTTGATTGCTTGATTAAACAGAACGCCTTGGCGTAATAATAAAGAATCTTCTTCTTTAATCATTTCCCTTCAAAGTACGTACTAACAAATATAGAGTTTTATAGTTTGAGAGAGAGAAAAGAGAAAAAACACGTATTTGTATGTATGTATGTGTGTGTGTATGTCGTGCTGTTCTGTTCTTCATTGACTTGATAACATAGAGTCAAATATAAATACGCATTTATTCTTGTTACCTTATTCTCTAAAAAAAAAAAAAAAAAAAAAAAAAAAAAAAAAAAAAAAGAGAGAGAAACAATCATGTCTCCCCTTCAACGTACTAAAACGTCGTATTTACCTCAGTAAGATATTTTTTGTTTACGAACCATAGGCTAACCATTTAATCTTTAAAAAAAAAGTAAAAGCGGCTGTTGTACAATTTCTTGATTAAACTTAATAAACCAATCGACTTGGCAATTTATATGTGGCAAATTCCTATTGAAAATAAACTCATTTGAACAATTATCCAAGCAATGCATTCAGAAAATATTCTCCAATAACACTCGGATCAATACTTGTAGAGTACAAAGGCAATTTTATCATGTTTGATTTAATCTTTTAGTTTTTAAAAAGCCATATTATTATTACTATTATTATTGTAGTCTGAATATATTGGTTATTGTCAAGTCAACACCTTTGTTTATTTTATTTTTTTTATATTGGCAACATTATCCATCAAGTATAAATACTCTTCTTCTCTCTCTCTCATCAAAAGCACATACATACACACACACATCAATTGTACGAAATAAAAATGTCTCCTCCTCTTCGACGTAAAGCTGGTTGTCGTAATCTTCAGTAAAACTCTTTAAGTTTTTATTTGGTAATTTAAAACTAAAAACTTTTCTAGTGCTGAATATAATAAAGGAAGTGGATGTTGTTCTATATCTTGACAAAACTTCAAATAATAATAAAATCTCTTTTCTTCTCATCAATCACTTTAATCGAGTCTCTTAGGTGTCGCATATTGTCTAGATCACAGACATTATATCTTATCAGTATGCTTAAGCCAAGTAAAGGGTAAGAATATATTATATGAATTTCGTAATTTTTCATGTAATTGTTAAATCATTGTTAATCTGAAAGTTCCAAGCGTTGGTCACTCATTAAAGAATCTTTATTTATGAAAGTTAATATTATGTACCTTTTTTTTTTTTTTTTTTTTTTAGCTCAAAATATTGGCGAGCCAGGTAACTAAACTTCTTTCAATTATTCTGTCAATTCTGGCTATCACTGTTATACTCTTTCTTTGTCAGCTTAATTATTTAGCTATCTTTTCTATAGCAACCTTTTCAAGTGGTTTTAATTTTTCCCTAAATTTGATTGATTGGTCTTTCAAGAAGCCACATTAGAATTGGTTGTATCACATTTGTATATATAACAAAAAAAAAATCTTTTAGGAAGAGAATAAAAAACTATGATAATTTAAGCTAATCTAATGCGACAATACGCTTTTTCCCAAAAAAAAAAAAAAAAAAAAAAAACGACAAATTGAAATTTCTTTTACGACAGTTATTTTCAACTTCCGACAAAAGCTTTTCTAATTGATTATACCTGGTAAACAACCTCATTGTTTTCATAGTTATACAATGGTCAATTCCACAATATTAAACGTGATTCCAGAACCAGTCTTATTAGAGCTAAACGTTTTCCATTTAAGAAACTAACCACATGTATTATTTTGCCCAACCTGGGTAACAAATAAGCAATAGAAAAAAAAAAAAAAAAAACCAGAAAACAACAGCAATTGTGCTGCGGGTACGTTTTGTTTTTTATGAGATTTTTCAATTAAACTATTTTAATTGACTTGTTAATTGAAACAACTCTAAGGATTCGAGTCTTATAGGATCAGTTTCAATTCCTCTAGTTTTTTGTAAGCTCATCACCCATAAGAAGATATAACAAGAAAAAAAAAAATGAAGTAGTTAGAATTGCTTTCATGTGGAAAAAAAAAAAAAAAAAAAAAGCAAGGTTTATTGTAAAGCGCATACACGTCCATGGTTTTTTTATTTGGAAATCAAGTACCGTGTTTTTTGGTGACACTAAATTTATTGGTAAATTTCGAACTTGTATCACACTGCAAAAGTAATAAAATAATCCCAATTCTGGAACAAGAGAATCATCATCTTTTTTCTCTCTTTCTCTTTTACTCTTTCCATTCCTTTATTTTTTGATTAAAACATGTTGACCAACCATTCCCTCATTTTCTTATCTCTTAGTGTTGCATTACAAGTTGTCTTGGGTAGCTCTGTCAAGCTTACTAACCCTAAATCCAACGCTGTTTTGAAAGCTGGATCTACTGTGAACATCAAATGGTAAAGCTATTTTTAATGACATGCATATTGATACATTATATAGGCATGTCAATGATGAGAAAACAGGTTCTATTCGTCTTCAGTATGCTTCAGGAAAAGCAAGTTCTTTAAACGTAGATGGTGTTATTGCAAACAACGTCACTGCCTCTCTTGGATCATACACTTGGAAAATTCCCAGTGATATCAAGGCTGACAAATAGTGAGCTTAGCATATAAATACAAAACCAAAATCTCATTTTTTTTAGTGTCATTGAAGCTGGACCTAATGCAAAGGATCTTTCTTTTGCAGGTTATGTTACAATCAAAAATGATTTGAAAAAGACAACCAGTACAAAGAAGGCTAGCACCAAAAAGACGAGCACCAAAAAGACCAACACCGTCACTAAAAAGGCCATTTGTGTAGGTTATCCTAGCAAAAAGAACTCTAAAGAACGTGTTCGTTGTCATTCTGTTCCTGAGGCTAGTGCTGCTTCTGTCAAAAAAGGAAAGAAGAAGATTACCACCAGATCTTCTAAAAAGTCCAAAAAGACAAGCACCAAGAAGACTACTAAAAAGGCCAAGAAGACTACTCACAAAAAGACAACTACAAAGAAATAAATTGACTTTTTTTTTTTTTCTAAAACATATACAAAACTTATTGAAATGCCACGTTTTTCTTTCAATTTTTTTTTATTAAAGATTTGTGAAAAGGTGAAGAGGGGAATGTCTTTTTTTTTATGTGGAATGGAATGGTGATGTGGGTTGAGGATTTTTTTTTGGTGGGAGCATAAATAAAATTTACAATTCATCGTGAATAGTGTCTGTTTCTTCTTTCTTTTCTTCTTCCTTCTTTTCTTCAGGTACAGTGAATTCAAGAGCCTTACTGTTGTGCTTGTTCAAGAAAGAGACAAGATCGGGCAAAGAACGATCACCATCATAGTCAATCAATTCATTAGTTTCTGCCTTAAAGAACTTCAAGGTGGGGAAACCAGAAACTTCAAAACCAGCTTCTTCAGGCAAATCATTCTCGGTACCATCCATCTTGGAGATCACAATAGAATCAGTGGTCTTTGCGACATGTTCACCCAATTGGGTCCAGAAGGGTTCCAAACGCTTACAGTGACCACACCAGGGTGCATAGACTTCAATAAATACATCCTTTGACTTGTCAAGAACAATATCCTTGAATTGAGATCCAACAACGACCTTGACAGGTCCGTTGTTTTCAGCAGGTGCTTCAGCGGACTTTTGGTGAGGCTTGAGCTTTCCAGACACATAGTCTTCTACAAAGCGTTCCAAATTAGCATAGTCCACTGTCAACTCTTGGTTCAAAGGGAACTTGGCTCCGGTATCGAGGTGTTGAATGGAGAAGGCAGGGAATTCTGACTTGAGTCCGACATTGTCAGCGTGGCCACCGTATTTGGTAGCATCAATGTGTACAAAACTGATCTTTCCCTTGTATTTTTGAGCAAGAGGCTTGGCGGCCTTGACAATGGCATCTCTGGATTCAGCGTTATCGTGGAAAAGATAAGCCAAGGGCAAACCGGATTCGGCATAAGTTTGGAAGTTGGAAGCATCAATTTCATCCAAAAGGGGAACAGAGTTCACCTTGATGAATTCTTCGACTTCTTCGGCAACAATGGCTCCGGGCTTGGTGAAACTTTGCTCACCATCGAATTGGGTATAGACTACGACGGCGGGTCCTTCAACCTTGTGTGATTTGGCAAGTTCGGCATCTGACACAAGACCAAAGATGAAGCTATCACGGTTCTTTTCGGCAATTTCCCTGTAGGCCTTTTGAGAGGCTTCGTCAGTGGCGTAGGCTATGACAGCTACACGATCGGATTTCTTGAATTCTTCAAAGTTGGCGGTAGTCAATTCACTGACAGAGGGCAAGGCTTGTCTATGATTATAAAAAAAAAATTTAGTTACATGTATTCCTTTTCTCTTCGGGGGGAGGGAGCTTACTTTTGCATGTAGCTAACGATACCATCAGCCTTACGAGCACCCTTGTAATCAGTAGGATCACCCTTTCTGAAGACCTTCAATGTGGGGTAACCACGGATTTCGTGCTTTTGACAGAGTTCTTCGTTCTCGGTACAATCAACCTTGGCAATAGGAATATTCTTTTCCTTGAGTTGTGTAGCGGCAATTTCGTATTCGGGAGCTAGAAAACAAAATGTCAACAACAAAGAATACAAGCAAATGACTTACCTAAAGCTTTGCAATGTCCACACCAAGGAGCAAAGAATTCGACCAACATAAGGTCTTGGTTCAAAACATTTTCATCAAAAGTCTTGCCAGTCAAAGAAAGAACATCACTGTCAGCCAATACGGTTTGGGTAAGGGCAGTTAAGGTGGTGGCAATAGCAGCGAACAAAAAGGATGATTTGACCATGTTGAAAAAAAAAAAAAAAAGTTAAAGTAAAAGAGACGTTACTATACTGCTTGTTTCGAATCTGAAAAAAAAAACCCTAATTTTTATAGTGAAATTTAAGCTATTTGTGTGTTGAAAACTGATTGGATGCTTAAAACAACCACCGCTAAATTAGGGAAAGTTAAAAAAAAATTCGTCCTCTCTGTAAAAAAATGATAGGCTCAACTCTTTCAGTTTATTAAAATCACGGAATGATACGCTTTTTGAAAAATAGAAAGATAAATGTTGTACAGGTTATTTTTGATAGATAAAAAGTATCCTTTTGGAATCTATCTCTCATGTTGCGTAATCGTTTGTTTGATCACTGTGGATTATAAAGTCAGCACATATTTGTCAGTTTTATAAATTAAAGAGTTTCTTGAAGCATTAGAAAGCGGTATTCATTATCGCTAGAGGCATTGAGCGGACATTTACATGGATGCTACTATAACCACATGTTTTAGTTAGATAAATTGAATACAAGCATTTTTTTTTTTTTTGTTAAAGCGTCCAAAATTTTGATCCTTTATAGACAATCTTTATTGGCACGAGAATATACTCAAACTCTTGTGAGAAATGTGAGAAAATGTTTCCGAGATGCGGGGATTTCTTTTCAGCCATATCGTGTTTATTCTTCATCATCGTCTATGGGGCTTAGATGTTTAAAAATCTTTAAAGCACAATGGGAATGTTATTATCTTCATAAAGGAGGGTCTGATTTTATTTCTCGAGAGTTCTTCAGACACACAAGCTAATTTTCATGCACAAATTAATTTCTATTTTTCAAGCTCAAAAAAAAAAAAAAAAAAAAAAAAAGGGTCGCGTCCTTAGTATCGAATGATAATATCAATTTCAAAAAACAAATTATTTAGTAAAAAATACAAAATTACACCGCCAAAGGGTAATTGAGGTTTATTGGATTAAAACTTAAGGTATGTTACAACATCCTTTGTATTTCTTGTATTCTTTATAATCCAAGTCATGAGTTTAAAACATTTACAAGTCAATTATTCTTACTTGGGGTCGTAAAAGCTATGTCCAGGTGGAAGGCGATGACGTTTAGACATTTTTTGGTTTTCGTTAAAATAAATGATAAAAATGAGTATTTACCTATTTTGTATAATGTCATTAATGGATAGTACATTATTCCATTCGCTTACATTTACGGGTTGTTATTTGAAAGGAACAATCATACTTTAAATACCGTGACATGAATTGTTTAGTGAATCATTATTTTCGTCTTGTCATCACCCTCCCCATAGACAATATACGATTTAAATTGAAGTTTAAGACGATTATTTATACAGACGTTGCAGGAAGAGGATAAAGTGGTTCAAAAGAAAGAAATTGTGTGTTTATCGAATTAAAGCTTCGGGCCATCAAGATGTAGTGCAGCACCTTTTTTACTAAATCAAAACAAGCGTTAATTTGTTGTAATGTCATCAAAGATCTACCTATGAACATAGTAACTTCTTTTTGCTATATGATGAAACTATCCCATTTTTGAATAATTGAGTATTAGGTTGAATGAGAGAGAGAGAGAGAGAGAGAGAGAGAGAAAAGGATGACAAAATGTCAAGTAAATTTGTACTTTACTGATATGTTGCCAATCAATGCTATCGAATAGATATACTTTTTATTTATTTATTAATGTATGATACAAAAAAAAAAAAACAATTTCCTCGCCAAACTCAAGATTTATGCGGTGATCAAGCTTTGCTTATTGACATCTCTCTGCTTTTCTTCTTCTTCCTTTTGTGCTTCTAAAGCAGCCTTTGCGTTTTTTCTCTTTTGTCTTTCTTCAAACCTAAGAAGGGTTTAGATGTGAAATAAAAAATGGATCCCTTACATGACTCTGTTTTCAATAATACGATCAATGATACCCTGAGTTGTCAGAGTGCTATTGGGACTAGAGATTTCCTTGTAAAGACCACGAGCTTTGGGTAACTAATATTATGGTGAGTAGATGCTTTAATAAATAATCATTGTACCTCATAAGGATCAGCACCATCAATATCCAATTCAGATGATGTGGTACCATGAATAACTACCGCCACATTGTACTCTTTGTTCAAGATGTCTTCCGTCACACTATAAGGTGCCCCAATGATCACCTCATCCACATACTATGTTACGCAATGAGTAAAACACATAAAGAATATCACATGTCATTTTCTTACTCGACAAGAAAGTACACTTAAAGCGCGCTCATGAAGATTCATCAAAGGATAATTGATTCCCTTGATTGCATTTACAGTCTAAAGGAATTTTCTTTTAATAAAAAGTAGGGGCTTAACAAATGGTGATTTTTTTTTTTACCTGATCATCGTGAACACCGACCACAAGAAAATCACCTTGTTCCTTTGCGCGTTTCAAGAATTCGATATGTCCAATATGAAACAAATCAAACGTACCATCCACATAAACCACCCGATCAGTTGGTTTTGGCTCAGCCCCCTTATTTGAGAACTGAACAATTCTCTTTGAAGTAGGCAAAAAATGAGACACCTTAGCCTTGGGTGCACTAAAAGGCTCTACTTCCTTTGGGTCCACATCTCTATGATGGTTTCGGGTCATGAGCAACATACGGCCGACAAGTTCTGTGGTCGATACACCCTGTGTACGTTTACATTCCTTGTAAAGTCCAGCATCTTTGACGGCTTGGTAACAATCTGTGCCGTCTGCCATGGTGGTAATGTCATCTCCATGAACACAAAAGTCAATATTATATTTCTCGAGAATCTCTACAGTTGTATTATATGGAGCATCAGGTACAACTTCATCTGCCCATTTACAAGCCGCTACTGCTGCATATCTTTTTTCTGGGTTAATCTTTTTTTTTTTTTATTCGACTATATGAAAAAAGTATATTTACCTTTCGTTTTCTTTCATCACTGTAGGACCTTTGTTTTTTTCTATTTCGGCATCAGAATGAACACCAACAACCAATATATCACCCATTTCTTTGGCTTGTCTTAAAGCATTAGCATGACCATAATGCATCATGTCAAAACAACCATCTACCCAAACTCTATTTTATATATATTAAATACACTACATACAAAAGTAGTTTATTTTTCTAACCTAACAGGCTTTCTTTCAGTCATTTTGTTTATATATTGTGTCTTGTGGAAAATTAGTTTCTTGGAAGAAAAAAATCAAGTTTTTTCTTTTAGTGAGCGGAATATTTATACTGCTTTCAGGTACACCATAAAAAAAAACTTTATTTTTGCTTTGCATGTGAAACTAAGCCCTAACAAGAAATAGTCTATTTACATTGGACTTATCATAGGATCATTTTAGAGCACCTGAAACATCATCCTTTTGTCACTCTAGGCAAGTCCCTAAGCTAGGGTAGACGGAGTTTAAAATACGTGTTCGACTAACATTCGATTACCCTAAGAACACACCTTCTTGAGGCGCGCTATGTTTTTTTTTTGGTGTTTTCAATTTTTTTTTTTCTAGTAATGACAACACGTAAGAATTCAGTTTAATGACAAGGTTTGACTTTTTTTTTCCCTTTTTTTATTGTATAGCCAGAAATAAAAGAAAAGCAGATGATAACGTGAGCAACGATTCATCCATGAAGAAACGAACGACAGTAGAATCAAAAGCGGTAGATCAAGGTAACAAAAAAAAAAAAGTAAATTAAATAGATTAGCCTAATCTGTGAGCTTAGAGAAAGTAGAGATCAATCGAACCTATCTTAAAACAAACAATACCAACAATATTTATCAGAATGCAAAATCTGTTTTTCGACGTACTGCGGTTCCTTCACGACTGGTTGGCCGAGGAGAGGAAAGAGAGAGAATGAGCGAGTTTTATAGAGATCATGTTCTTTCGAATCGATCTGGAAGTTTGTACATCTCAGGAATGCCCGGTACAGGCAAGACAGCCATGTTGACAGAGGTGATGCGAACGATGCAAGATGACATTGACCAGTTAGACTATGAGGTGAAAACAACAGTGGTGAACTGTATGAGTATAAAGGAACCCAAGCAGATTTATATAAAGTTGGTTGAGGCATGGAAATCGACAGATACAGCAACTAAATCAGATGTAGTTCAACAAGCACATGAACTGTTGATGGAAGAGAGTGTTTTACGGTAAAAAAAAAACACTTGGGGGAATGCAAAACTAAGATTAATTTATAGTGTGGTTGTGTTGGATGAAATTGATTCACTTATAACCAGAGAGCAAGAAGTGCTTTATAAATTATTTGAATGGGTCTTTCTATCAAACTCACGGCTGGTTTTGATTGGTATTGCCAACGCACTTGATTTAACAGACCGTGTTTTACCTCGTCTTCGAGCGAAGAACTGTAAGAATCCAATATTGCTCATGAGGGGGATTTTTTTTTAAAAAAAAAACTAATTGTTCTTTAGGTGAACCTCAGTTACTCAATTTCAATCCATACAAAGTACCCGAGATATCCACCATCATCAAAGACAGACTTTACTCACTTGTCGAAACACCATCTAACGAAACACCGATTCCTATATTTCAACCTGCTGCTATCGAATTCTGTTCGAGAAAGATAGCCGCTTCTATGGGCGACTTGAGAACGGCGCTGGATGTCTGTCGACAGGCAATAGAAGTAGCCGAGATGGAACAAAAGAAGCTGATAAAAGCTGGCAATGCTAGTATTCCAGAACTCAAGGTGACTTTGAAGCATGTGATGAATGTGATGAATTCAGCTTTTGGAAGCCCCACTGTACAAAAGCTAAAACAATTGAACTTACAACAGAAAATTGTACTGGGAGTCTTTTACGTGATGATAAAAACAAAAAAGGACATCACCTTGGGCAAGGTAAGACGAATCTCTCTAGACGTGTATCGCTGACTTTCTTGAAAAAAAAAAAAAAAAGTTTCGACAAGAATACAGTGTGTTGTGTTCGGATACCAAGACTGCAGTCTCTTCCGTGAGTAAATCGGAACTGAACGATTTACTTTCAATGTTGGAAAGTTCGAGTTTGATTAATTTGGGAAAAAGTAGAGAAGAGACAAATAGGAAGATTCAATTGAACATTCAGGACACGGAAATATTAAAAATGATAGAATCTCTCCCTGTTTTGAATAATTGGTTGAACGAAGCCTTGTTAAAGCTAGGCGTTCAATAAATTTTTTTTATGCAATTTCAAATGTAGGATCAAACAAAACACTCACGCTTTCACCAAAATGAATTCTTCGTATCGCTTCAGCAAATAACGATGACACGGGTGACACCTGAATTTTGCTGCCCTTCTCGAGATGTACTTCTTGAGGAATACTGTCACTCACAATCACATGATCCAAGTAACTCTGCTGAATACGATATACTGCATCGCCAGACAGGATCGCATGTGCGATGAGGGCGTAAATCTTGAGTGCACCATTTTCGTGTAGTAATTGAGCAGCCTTGGTGATTGTAAACGAAGTGTCGGCAATGTCATCAATCAGAATACAGACTCTGTCACGGACATCGCCTACTAACATTAAATCATGCTTTTGTGATTTATCCGGTCGACGACGTTCTTTGTGAATCAATGCAAAGTCCATGTATAACTTTTCAGCAATTGCAGTTGCTCTGAAATATTTAGTTTTCTCACCCCTTTTTGTCCCATGTCTTTTACCTCTTTGCACCACCTGCATCAGGAGAGACGATGACAGCTTCTTTATAATTAGGAATTTCAAAGTGGATGTATTTAGCCATGGATGGTAAAGAAGACAGATTATCTACAGGACAATTAAAATAGCCTTGAAACTAAATATATGTGATTAGTTGGGTGTTTATCTCACGGTGATCTATTCTTACTTGTGGATCATGCAAATCCATTGTGATGATATGATCAGCGCCTATAACACACACACACATACACAAATTCAATCTACATAGTCCCTAACAAAACGGTTCTTACCTGCACAAGTCAATAGATCAGCTATCAACGTTCCTGATCTTGCCAACCACTGTTTATATCCATCATTATTTGCATTGTGATGTTGTATCAGATTTTTTGATTGACGTCCATTCAAGACGATTTGTTGTGGCTTCGATTCACTAAAATAGCTATCACTCACAGGACTTGAAGGTATAGTGGGTGTTGAAGGTACAGTCATGGGAGGAGGTTGAATAAACGGAGCACCCGAACGTTTATAGCGATCATCAGGTTGTCTGGAGTAAGGGAAAAAAGGGATGACAGCAGTGACCTTACTGGCGGAGGCTGTTTTACAGGCTTGAATCATGATCAAGAGTTCAATAAAGTTGTCATTGACATGACCGCAACCGGATTGAATAATAAAAACGTCTTGTTCACGCACACTATCTCGGAGTTCTACACTCGTTTCGTTATTGCTGAACTTGGATAGACGACATTGAGCGGGCTCAGTGCCTAGACGATCACAAATGTCTTGAGTAAACTGAGGATGTGATGAACCACTGAGGATAACAGGTCGTTTCATTGAAAGATAATAAGAAAAAGAAGAAGAAAGAAAAAAAAAAAAAAAAAAAGTCAAATTTTGAGGAAAAATAGAGAGTATTTTTGTGCAACCTTTTTTATTTTTAGTGAATAAAGGTTACACTCTCTTTTATCAGATAAGCATTAAGATCTGCATTGTCTAAGAAGAAGTGAGTGGGGTGGAGGGGGGAGGGGGAAAGGGGACAATGATTGATATATTTACAAATAGACCACAATTTCAGATCATGATCCAGTTGTAAACATAAGAACAATGCCTTTTGGTATTCTAATCTTTGATTAGATATGCACAAGGGAGAGGGAAAAAAGATAGCAACTGTTTTCCGATATATTTTTTTCAATTTTCATGCAAAAAAGTTTAATATCGGCAGAAAGGATAAACGATGTATACAATCAAGCAAACACGGTTAGGCACGTCTTTTGCCCAAAAAGGCTATAATTAATACGATGTATGAGTTCTTCTTTTTAAATTAAGGAATGCTGTGAATTCCTTCCATTTTTTTCTGCTACAATGGCCCAGGAAGCAAAATGAAAAAAAAAAAAAAAACTCGGGACTTGCGTGAGAACACAAATGGGATGATAGAGTTTAAGATGGTCATTTGAGATAGATTCTCGAATACTGTGCACGGATCGCTGGGACTTCTTAAAAGAAGCATGCCACTTATCCCAAGCCTTTTTTGGGAGCAGGGGTCTTAAATGTATGAAACGCTAGTTTTTTATATGAAAAAAAAGCAAACCATTGTTTTGTTTTTTTTTTCTCTACAAGCCACGTGTGTGTAAGCTTATTCGTGAGACACAGCAAGGAAAGAAAATAAAATCTGGTGATAAATAAGTTTTTATGCAAAGACAGCTTTTAAATATTAACAATAAGTCGTCTTGATATGGTGAACCCCTTCTCTCTCTTGAGTAAATATTAATAAGCATTTCTTTCCATTTTTTTTATCTCCTTTTTTTCATTTTACAAGCAAAAAAAAAAAAAAAAAAAAAAAAAAAAGAAAAAAAAGAAAAAGAACAAAAACCGTTGTACGATATTTAAGCTTCTTTTTTCTTCTTATTTTTCTTCTTCTTTTCTTCTCTTCTAATTTTTTTAAAAAAATAAATAATGAATCGTAAAGTAAAGCTTTCACACAAGAGACAACCACCTTTTATTCGCTCACCGGCTACATCAAGCATTCAAACCAAGAAACCTAAAAAATCGGTTCGGTTTCGAGAAAGCGGTTCACTTGAAGATGTCCGTTTATTTCTAAAGTCAGAAATGCCTATTGCCTGTCAATCGGACCCTATCTGCTCACTCAAGCGTTATCTCAATTGCCCCAATTGGCCCTCTCGCACACCAGGACCTGTTGCTATGGAAGAAGTCGAATTGGTCGACGACTGTGAGATTCTTGGCAGCTGCCAAGTAGCTAATCTGGCCTATGATAAGCAAGTCAATATCCGCTATACAATCAATGACTGGGTCTCCTTTAAAGAGGTCAATGCTTCCTTTAAAGAATCTATTACCGATCACTGGGACCGCTTTACATTCAAAATCGAATGCACTCACGTACGTCATCTGCATCTTGCCGTTCAATACAAAGTTGCTGGCCGAGAATTTTGGGACAATAACCTTGACCAGAATTATCAACTGGATATCGCGGCTCAAGTAATAGATGATGAAGGCTCCTCCTCCTCTTCTGATGATGAATTAGCTGAAGTTCTTTGGGCACCCACCTTCAATTGTCTTGATCAAAGAAAATTTACTCATAACCCATTACTTCGACACATTGCCTTAATTTAAAAAAAAAGGAAAAAATGAAACCGTCGTACACATACACACTCCTTATCTCTTTTTTTTTCTCTCACGCACACACAAACACACAAAAAAACGTATTGTAAATATTAAAAAAAAAAATTGGTTTATTTCATTTTCAACTGTTGCACACATTATGCAATCATTATTCAATTGTCTTTTTTTATTTGCTTGCGGCGTACAGAGGCTGGTACAAACCCTAATAATTCCTTTTGAAGGTCTCTCAGTTGGGGCTCAGCAGAAATCGTTGCAACCACAGGTTTCTTGGCTTCATTGCTAGCCGATGCCTCATGATGTACTGTCGGACGAGTAGCCGAAGCTTCATAGTGAACAGCCGGACGAACAGGTTGTGCCTCATAATGAACAGCTGGGCGTGTAGGTTGTGCTTCATAATGCACAGATGGGCGAGGAGGTGCTTGATATTGTGAATATGCATAAGGCTGAGGAGGTGGATGCTGATACTGAGGCATCGTATGATAAGGTAATGGGGGAGGTGGTGGTGGTCTTCTACCACCAAAGTTTTGTGCAATGGGTACCTGTGAAGCAAAAGGCTTGGGTGGAGGAGGTCCTGGTGGTAGTGGAATCTCATAATCGTCATCTGATTCTGTTATCTCTTTCTTCTCCACCCTTTCTTCTCCCCCTACTACTGCCACCTCTTCTTCTGTTTCAATACCTTCTATGCTTTCATCACTGCTCACGCTACTGCTCGAATCAGAATCAGAATCAGAATCGCTCTCTGCGCTTTCATCTTCTTCTTGATCTACTACTGCCTTCTTGGACGGTTTGACGTCTAATGACAGTATATAAGCTACAAATACAATATGGCATCATATAGATTTACCCTTCTTCTTGGCTGCTACAAATTTCCCGCTTTTTGGATCGTACACCATCTTTCGTGCTTCTCCTTCATGTTTCTTTTCGTGTTCCTGCATACGTGCAGCATAAGCTGCTTGAGCCCTATCACCATTGTCAATAATTTCACATACATATTGTTGTTGTTGTGGTTACCCTGTAAGTTGATTCGAAGAATTCTATCTTTTCATTAGTACCAATACCCTCCCATTATTTTATATATATATAAACACGCTACCTTTTTGGCTCTTTCAATTTTGGAAGCTTCTGCTTTCAAACTATCCAAACGTATTTGATCTGGTTTAGCTAATTGACCTGAGCTTGCTATCCTAAATCTTGAGTCATTGATAAATTTCCCCCCCCCCTTTTTTTTTCTCTTCTTCCAAATACACTTACCCATATTTTCCAATTTTGATATTTCACTCTTAACCCTTCCTACATCCTTTTTGGCTAAAACAGTTTCACGCGCACGTTTACGTTCATCTTTATTCTATTCTTATGTATAAGAAGTGACCTATGCTTTATTAAAACAAATACCTTTTGAAGTTCTCGTCTACGTTGCTTTTTGCCTACATTTTTTTTAAAAAAAAACGGTTTAATTTAGGAGTTTTTTTTTTTTTAATAGAAACATTACGTAAAGCATCTGCAGGATTAATCGATCGATTAGACTTTCCCATCTGTTTTCTGCAGAGAGAAAGAAAAATAAAGAGAGATCCATATTTGGATTTACGCCTATGGTGTGACGTGTTTTTCAAAATTACGTGACGGCAAAAAAATGGGGTGTACATCTAACCAGTGCTTCGAACAAAGATCACAATAGTGTGCCGATTTTTTTTTTTCAAAAGCAGACATCTATTTTTGACTTGAGAAAACTCCAATTTCCATAAGCTTGACTGTACGTTGTATAAAACAAGAAAAACGACATTTGTCTTTTCAGATGTTTCCTTTTGAATTAATATAAAAAAATTCGTCATCATCCTGAGCATACCCATAAGATTTTATGTTTAGAGTGAATACAAACAAATCTAAATCAAAGGCTTTGGCTTTATTAAACTCTTGCAAATTTAGAGAATCCATCTGTATGCTTTTTCTTTCTTTTTCTTTCTTTTTATCACTAAAATCCTCATACTTCGAAGTACTGGAAAAGCTCTTACTCAAATCATTCTGTTTAAAAATATGAATAATTATGCTCTCTTATTAAATTATAACTGTTGAAACGTGAAAGATAAAATTACATTCATTACTAAGAAAAGACTAGATTTTTTTATCCTAAGATTAAATAAAAGAGTTGAAGATGATGACAGGACTTTATCAAAAATTAGATGGTCTTTATTAGATGAATAATACAACTCTTTATATACTTCTTGATTGCTTTTGTCCTACTAAGTCTTCCCGTCTTATTTACTAGTTATGTACAACGAGAGATTGTACATCTTATGTGTTACAAGTTGAGGTCTGTGTCTATAAACTCTTACTTATCCGTAATATACAATCCTTAAGTATCATTCTATTAGATATTCGATTATATTGATCATGGATAAGACATAGATAACACAAGGGTTTGATGAAATAAATCCTTAATTTATATCTTATCGGATTATGTGCATATGCATGTATTTTTTTTTTTTTTTTTTTTTTGGGATAGTAGTGAAGATGAAATACCAACTATAAGCGTTAAAAACCCAATACAAACTTTGGTTGCAAGGTTAGTATCAAGCCACTTGTCCACTACTATAAAATATTTTGTGCGAATAACGCCAAAAGATGAGAGACTAGTCAGGAAAATACGTGTATTGTCATATCCTAACCTACTTTACAGACTTAATACGAATAAATTCCCTATAAGTAATGAAATTATATATAGAATTACTTGTTATCTTAACATTAACAACATGTATTACAAAAATTCATCATATTCTCTACAGTCGGTCACAGATACACATGTAATCTTTTTATTATCAGCTAACTTACAAGTTGCCATTTGAATACTGTTAATTGTCATTCTCTACTCTATCTTCTTCAGGCAGTTGTAAAGTCAACTTACTATCTTCATGTTGGCTACATTTTTAACATTAATTCATGTAAAGGAAAGAAATTAACGTAATCTCAATAAAATGATCAACTTTGGAGTCTCGTTGTTTTGGAACGATTTATTTATTTTCAATTTAAGAATAATCTCACGCATATTGGAGACTATATTGTTTGTACAGTTATAAACAGTGTTATATTTAAATATAAAAATGTGAGTCAATAGGACGAAGTAGAGGATCTTTATCATGACGTTTTTAGACTTGTTCTTAATGACCTATATTTATACCAAATTTTTTTCCTACTAAATATGACGCGTTAGACCGGGGTTGTTCTTTGATCTATCATTCATATTTCTAGAGAGCTTTCTTTTGGTTGTGCTACTAGGGCTTCGAATGTCATTAGTGTTTTTCTATCTCAAACAATTATATAATAAATGTTTAACATGGTTTTGATAACTATATGCTTTGTTATTTCATATATATTCTTTTATATCATATGTTTCTATGTTAATGCTGACATTCATAAAATTCTACAGAGACAGTCAGTTGCAAAACCAAAAAGTACAGTCTCTTAACAGTAGATAATTCATTATGTCATATCTGCACGTTTTTAATTATTAAACAATTTTTTTTTTCTTTGAAATTTACGTAACTACTTAATCTCATTCTTTGAATATGAAAATAATAGTTTTGCCTTAAAAATTCATAAAACATATGCTAAAATAATGTTGCAATATTTCAAATACAAAAGACGAAAAAGACGAAAAAGACGAAAAAGACGAAAAAGACGAAAAAGACGAAAAAGACGAAAAAGACAAAACAGACAAAACAGACAAAACAGACAAAACAGACAAAACAGACAAAACAGACAAAACAGATGAAACAGATGAAACAGATGAAAAAAAAACCAAAGGATAAAAGCACACATAAGCGTCTTTTTTATCAGTTTTGCTAGTTTTTATATATCTTGTCTGTTATGTAGATATTTTCTTTTCGTCTTCCGTGACTTTCCTTTGTATTTACCATTAGTTGCTTTCAATGGGCAATTGTCTAGCTTCCCGTTAAATATTTAATGGATTTTAGTTCCCCCCCCCTTTTTTTTGAAGAATGAGAAAATTAATTGGTTATTCATATCAGATAGTATTGCCCAATGTTATAATAAAGCTTTTTATGGTTTTTAGGAAATTTTCGTCATTCTTGTTGGATTTTTAACACAATTTGAAGAAGAATACTGAATACTCAGAAAGGCAAATGTTTGTAAAAAAATTACTTTATTTTTGTGTTTTAGAGCTTTAAAATGATTATAATAATTAGTATTCCATTTTCGTATCCAATATAAGCATAGAAATTTTTTAAATAAAATAAAAATCTGAATTTCGTTTCGAAACTTTTTAATATAACTAACACAGTTTCTTAAGGTTAAATATTCCTGTAGTAGTGGAGGTGGTGAGAGTTGCGATAAAGACGTAGGTACTTTTAGAACTCTTTTTAATCAAGATTGAACTTTTGGGAACAAAAGGATATCAAATTAATTGGAAGATTATATGGTTGAGTTAGGAATACTTGAATAGATGATATCTTTCAGATACTGATATAATCTGACTCAGGAAGAATTAAAGTATATTGACACGAAGTCTAATTGCTCAATTATAGTCTTTACCATGACTTAGAGTGATTATATGTTTATGTGTTTACAACAATTCCTAAAGAACATTTTTGTTTACAACTCAAGTAATTTCACACATTTTGCGGTATTATCGGTTGTGTTAGTTGATTAAATAAAATGTGAAAAGTAGGACTGAAAGTCGATGAGTCTCTTGAATCTCTTTTATTGAGTGAGAACGAGAGAGAGAACCCACTTATTGCAAATTACGTTTCGATAATAATATTGAAAAATTTAGATAGCGATAGTAGTACAAGGTACATTAGAAGAACAGTTGTTATTCCATATATGGCACGAAGTGCTATATATATTGCCAAGGAAAATTGTAGGATACGAGTTATTTCACACGATATAAGAGTGTTTATGAAGTAAATACGACCCATTTATCTGAAAGCTAAAATTTTAAGATACTAGGAGGCTTCACTAGCGTCCAGTTTATTTCTGTTTTTATTCCAATTTGAGTTTTTTCTTCAGTTTTTCAACCAGCTATGATTCTCAACACAAACTGAAGAAAAAAACTGATATAAAAAATGAAGTGAAACTGGGCGTTAACGGAAACTCATACTGTTTCTTTCGAGTCCACTGGCTTCTTTACCATAGTCTTCATTATCCAACCTATTGCCATCCCTCTCTTTCTTTTCCTGCTACCATCACCTCTTCAATATCTAAAAAACTTACTTATGGTATAATAATAAGTCCGGCAACAGCAGTTTTTACAATCCTCTACATTTAAAAGGTCAAAGAAAATACCATAAAAATAGCAAGTATTATGCCACAGTCATATAACCAACCTATTCAAAGGATATTTTGTCCAAAAAAAAAAAAAAAAAAAAAAAAAAAAAAAAAAAAACAAATTAATCACGTATTCGTTTATTATGCTCATTTTTCCGAAAGGAAATATTTAGACAGGCGGCAATCCCTATTAGTCCTAATTGGTAATATGCTCCTTATATGAAAATATGTGGATCATATATAATTCGGAAAATTACATTCATTGAATGAATTCCATTAATAGTCCCACACAAATCAACAAAAATGTCTTGTTGGATAGCTTTTTATTTAGAGAATACTCCCGTTATATTTCGCTGTCTTGTAGTTGTATGTTTTATCGTATGAGCTTTCCGCATGAAAAGATTCATAGCATTTTTTACAAAAGTAGCATGGTGAACATCCACTTAGAACATCTCCTGTGGTAACATATCTAGAGATGTGTAATTAATAAATATAGCATACAGCAGAAATATATAATTTACGCTGAAGGATAAATGGTGCACATGGAGCATTTGTACCGAACAAATCTTATAGTGCCAATAGTTCGAGGAAATTCGTCTTCATTTTTATATTCATTAGGAGAAATGAGCCTAAGGTCTTTAAAGATGAACATGTGTTCACAACCGTCTCCATGTAAAAATGCAAATGGGCGATCGAGATGGATAGCCATATCTTTGAATAAAACACTTGTCATCTCTACCACTCTATATTTGAATACTTCCCTATTCACTTTCTTTTTGCCGAGCCACGCATTGATTTTGGGCCGATAAATGCTTTCAGTGAATGGTTCATGTCTTGTATCGATATAAAATACGTTATCTATGTAAAACATGCTAGGTACAGTTTTTTTGCTTTCTTCATCCAATATTGTTACTCCTTCTTTATCTGAGACGTCTTCTTCTGGAATGTCTGAGAAGCAAGTAATTGTATCTCGCAGATGACACAGGTTATGGAACCCGAGTAATTCAATCTCTTGTGCTTTTTTGTTGGCGTTTTCATTCACATACAAAGTCACTGTAATCAATATATTTTCGCAATCTTCCCACTAGTAGATAAAGAGAGTGAGTACATTGTTTATTTTTTGTTTTAAAACTTTATGTATTTACTTCAATTTTTTCCTTATCAATTACCGTAAGCTAATATGAATTTTTTAATAAAGATTTGTCTTTTAAACAGATATTTGTGCTTACCTCAGGAATTGTAGAATAAAATGACGTATATTCTAGTTGTCTGTTTAGAAGTGTGTATAGATGGCTTGGCCTGGGTTTGCTAGATAAGAACCTATTTCTTTTTTCTTTCTTTCTTTCTTTCTTTCTTCTTTTACCCAACCGTTTTCAATTTGCTTTGTTTAAAATAAGTTGACAACTCTTGGAGACGTACAGAAAGTGACCCGGAATCTGTTGTAGAAGGCTTAGGCAAGATTGGGCGTAATTGCTGCGTTTCTTTTATATATGTTCTTCTTTTGGGCACATGAGGATTAACATAGACTTCCCCATTAGTAGTGTTTTGTTCCGTCATTTCAATTGCTTCAAGTTGTTCAGTATCCATCACGCGTGTTGATTTCACATCTTTGGCTTGTGGACGTCTATCAATCACAGATTCCAAAAGAGGCCGAATGCGAGATTTATTTGCACATAATTTATTGATTATGCGATACATGTCGTTAGACACCGTTGTCAACAATTCTGGATCTTGAAAAAGTTCTGGACTAATGACCAATTCTTCATGAGGCGGAACACTATGATCTCTTTAAAATCTCTTCAAGATCTCTTTTTTTTTTTTTTTTTTTTTTTTTTTTTTTTTCGCTTCCTCTTACTATTTTGTTTCGTAAAGTTTTTGCTTTTTCTGCTGAAATCCTGGCACGCTTTCTCTTTGATTTTGCATTCTAAATAGTTCATTGAATTCTTCTTGTAATGTTGAGGGTAAAGTCATTTTTTTTAAAAAAAAAAACCACTTAATGCAGGATAATATGAGGAAAATGTGAAAAAAAGTGTCAGAACAATGCCTTTGTTCCGAAAATAAAATTTTAAACAGTGTGGTAAAAAATTAAAGTTTACAAACCTTTTCTTATTCCCTTCCCTTCGAATTGATCCAAGTGGAGAAATGTATCCTTATGCTCTGTGTTTTCATAAATCCATCAATAAGTTGATCGTATATAATGTAATTGAACTTAATCAAAGAAGCGAAATAGGATTATAAAACCTTTTGCCCAAAGAAAAGTGTGTAGATAAAGAAGTGCTACTAATTTTATCTTTTTGAAGTACTTGTCTATTGTCAAATAAAGCCAATTCAAAACATTTCCGTAAAAATCAAAGATCGTGACAATTCAACTCTGTAATTGATCTTAGAAAATTAACTATCGCTCTTTAAGACTTTCTTTAAATCAAACGGACGTTTGAAAAGCTGTTTTTGTAAAGTATTTCTGTACTTTGTTGTCCATTTTGGACACGAGAGCGTGTTATTACTGACTTTCAATTTTGAAGCTTCTGCTTTTGAAAGTGACAGAACGAAAAAAATTGTTACGCAGCCTAATATTTTTTTTTTTGACTTTTTTCCTCTTTTCTTTTTTTTTTAAAAAAACAAGTATAATCTGTAAAAAGGTTTACTTTTTGGTAATTACATTAGCAATCTTACTTCAAAAATCGTCTTTTATACTAATGAAGATTTAATTTAGGATCTTTTTTATAATGAGCAACGATCCTAATTTCCCGGTTTCAGTGGGTGGGGTCCCATCTCCCTATTCCCAGCATTATGACCAATATGCTTATGAATCCACTCAATATTCTGAAAAGTCCGAAGAAGAAAAAATGAAAGAGAAGGCCAGAAAATGGCAACAATTACAGAATAAGCGTTATGGTGAAAAGAGAAAGTTTGGTAAAGTTTTTTTTTTTTTTTTTTTTTACGTGATAAGAAAAAACTGTGCCACTAAAAATGAATAACACTTTAGGTTTTATTGAACATGAAAAATCGGACATGCCTCCAGAGCATTTAAGAAAGATTGTCAAAGATCATGGTGACATGACTGCAAAGAAGTTTAGACACGATAAGCGTATCTATCTCGGTGCTCTTAAATATGTTCCTCACGCTGTATTGAAGTTGCTCGAAAACATGCCTATGCCTTGGGAACAAGTGAGAGAAGTCAGCGTACTTTATCATATTACGGGAGCTATCACTTTCGTCAATGAAATTCCCTGGGTTATTGAACCTGTTTATATTGCTCAGTGGGGTTCTATGTGGATTATGATGCGTAGAGAAAAGCGTGACAGAAGACATTTCAAGCGTATGCGTTTCCCACCATTTGATGATGAAGAACCACCTCTTGATTACGGTGACAATATTATGGATGTTGAACCACTTGAAGCAATTCAAATGGAATTGGACGAAGACGAAGACCACGCTATCTATGAGTGGTTTTACGATAACAAGCCTCTTATTGATACTAAGTTTGTAAATGGAGGTACTTACCGCAAGTGGCGTTTGGATTTACCCATTATGTCTACTTTGTATCGTATGGCACGTCAACTTTTGTCTGATCTCACTGATAAAAACTACTTTTATCTATTCGACCTCAACTCATTCTTCACGGCTAAGGCCTTAAGTATGGCTATTCCTGGTGGTCCCAAATTCGAACCTCTCTATCGTGATTTGGATACTGCAGATGATGATTGGAACGAATTCAATGATATCAACAAAATCATTATCCGTCAACCCGTACGTACTGAATACAAGATTGCTTTCCCTTTCTTGTACAATTCTCTCCCTCGCAGTGTGTACGTTTCTTGGTACCATTATCCTACTGTTGTCTACGTTCGTAGTGAAGACCCAGATCTTCCTGCTTTCTACTTTGATCCTATTATCAATCCTATTTCATCCCGTACCCTCCACGGTGCCGGTACTGAACATGAAGACGAAATATTTGGTGATGAAGATGAGGACTTGGAGTTCAAATTGCCTTCCAATGTAGTTCCATTCTTGGAAGAAACTGATCTTTACACTGACAACACTGCCAATGCTATTGCTCTTTACTGGGCTCCTCATCCATTTGACAAAAGATCAGGTAGAACTCGTCGTGCTCAAGATGTCCCATTGGTAAAGAACTGGTATCTTGAACACTGTCCTCCCGAACAGCCTGTCAAGGTCCGTGTTTCTTACCAAAAGTTGCTTAAATGTTACGTCTTGAACGCTCTTAGACAACGTCCTCCTAAGGCTCTTAACAAAAAATACCTCTTCCGTAGTCTTAAGTCTACCAAATTTTTCCAAACCACACAAATTGACTGGGTTGAAGCCGGTTTGCAAGTATGTCGTCAAGGTTACAATATGTTGAACCTCTTAATCCACAGAAAGAACTTGAATTACCTCCATCTTGATTACAATTTCAATTTGAAGCCTGTTAAAACATTGACCACCAAAGAAAGAAAGAAGTCTCGTTTTGGTAACGCCTTCCATCTTTGCAGAGAAATCTTGCGTTTAACTAAACTTGTGGTGGATGCTCACGTTCAATATCGTTTGGGTAATGTGGACGCTTTCCAATTGGCGGATGGTCTTCAATATATCTTTGCTCACGTGGGTCAATTGACTGGTATGTATCGTTACAAGTACCGTTTGATGAGACAGATTCGCATGTGTAAGGATTTGAAGCACTTGATCTACTACCGTTTCAACACTGGTCCAGTTGGTAAAGGTCCTGGTGTTGGTTTCTGGGCACCTGGTTGGAGAGTGTGGCTTTTCTTCATGAGAGGTATCGTACCTCTTCTTGAACGTTGGTTGGGTAACTTGCTTGCTCGTCAATTCGAAGGTAGACATTCCAAGGGTATCGCAAAGACAGTAACAAAACAACGTGTGGATTCTCACTACGATTTGGAATTAAGAGCTGCCGTTTTACATGACATTATGGATGCTATGCCCGAAGGTATTAAGGGTAATAAATCTCGTACAATTCTTCAACATCTTTCTGAAGCTTGGAGAGCTTGGAAGGCAAATATCCCTTGGAAGGTACCAGGTATGCCTGCACCTATTGAAAACATGATCCTTCGTTACATCAAATCCAAGGCCGACTGGTGGACCAGTGTTGCTCATTATAACCGTGAACGTATTCGTCGTGGTGCTACTGTTGATAAGACCATTTGTCGTAAAAATTTGGGTCGTTTGACCCGTCTTTGGCTCAAGGCCGAACAAGAGCGTCAACACAACTATCTCAAGGACGGTCCTTATATTACTGCTGAAGAAGCTATTGCCATTTACACCTCCACTGTCCATTGGTTAGAAAGTAGAAAATTCTCGCCTATTCCTTTCCCACCTCTTTCTTACAAGCACGATACAAAATTACTTATCCTTGCTTTGGAACGTCTTCGTGAAGCTTACAGTGTACAAGGTCGTTTGAACCAAAGTCAAAGAGAAGAATTGGGATTGATTGAACAAGCCTACGATAATCCTCACGAAGCCCTTTCACGTATTAAACGTCTTTTGTTGACTCAACGTGCTTTCAAGGAGGTTGGCATTGAATTTATGGATCTGTATTCACACTTGATTCCAGTCTACGACATTGAACCACTTGAAAAGATTACTGATGCCTACCTTGATCAATATCTCTGGTACGAAGCTGACAAGCGTCATCTTTTCCCTGCATGGATCAAACCTTCAGACTCTGAACCCCCACCATTGTTGGTCTACAAGTGGTGTCAAGGTATCAACAACCTGACTGAAGCTTGGGAGACTTCCGAAGGACAATGTAACGTTATGATGGAGACCAGCTTTAGTCGTGTATATGAAAAAATTGATCTTACTCTTCTCGGTCGTCTCTTACGTCTTATTCTCGATCACAATCTTGCCGACTATGCTACTGCCAAAAATAACGTTGTGTTGAATTACAAGGATATGAACCACGTCAATGCTTTTGGTTTGATTCGTGGTCTTCAGTTTGCCTCCTTTGTATTCCAATACTATGGTCTTGTTTTGGATCTGTTAGTCTTGGGTCTTCACCGTGCAAGTGAAATGGCCGGTCCTCCACAGTTACCCAATGATTTCTTACAGTACCGCGATGTTGAAACTGAAACACGTCATCCTATTCGTTTGTATTCTCGCTATGTGGATCGTATTCACATCTTCTTCCGTTTCACTGCCGATGAAGCCCGTGATCTTATTCAACGTTACTTGACTGAACATCCAGATCCCAACTTTGAAAACATTGTGGGATATAATAACAAGAAATGCTGGCCCCGTGATTGTCGTATGCGTTTAATGAAGCACGATGTTAACTTGGGTCGTGCCGTATTCTGGGATATCAAGAACCGTCTTCCTCGCTCCTTGACAACCATTGAATGGGAAAACAGCTTTGTGAGTGTATACTCCAAAGATAACCCAAATCTTTTGTTCTCTATGTGTGGTTTCGAAATCCGTATCTTACCCAAGATCAGAAGTCTTACTGAAGAATTCACACTCAAGGATGGTGTTTGGAATTTGATTAATGAACAAACCAAGGAAAGAACAGCTCAAGCCTATTTGAGAGTAGATCAAGAATCTATGGATCGTTTCCACAACCGTATTCGTCAAATCTTGATGGCTTCCGGTAGTACCACATTCAGTAAGATTGCCAATAAATGGAACACAGCCCTCATTGGTCTGATGACCTACTACCGTGAAGCAGTTGTTCACACCCGTGAATTACTTGACCTTTTGGTGAAATGTGAAAACAAAATCCAAACACGTGTCAAGATTGGTCTTAACTCCAAGATGCCTTCTCGTTTCCCTCCTGTTGTTTTCATGACACCAAAAGAATTGGGTGGTCTCGGTATGCTTTCTATGGGTCATATCTTGATTCCTCAATCTGATTTACGTTGGTCCAAGCAAACCGAAACTGGTATTACTCACTTCCGTTCAGGTATGAGCCACGACGAAGATACTTTGATTCCCAATTTGTACCGTTACATCCAATCTTGGGAATCTGAATTTGTTGATTCTCAACGTGTATGGGCTGAATATGCTTTGAAACGTCAAGAAGCTAATGCTCAAAACAGACGTTTGACTTTGGAAGATTTAGAAGACGCTTGGGATCGTGGTATTCCCCGTATCAACACTCTTTTCCAAAAGGACAGACACACATTGGCCTATGATAAGGGTTGGCGTGTACGTACGGACTTTAAACAGTTCCAAGTATTGAAGAACAATCCATTCTGGTGGACTCATCAACGCCACGATGGTAAATTATGGAATTTGAATAATTATCGTACAGATATGATCCAAGCTCTTGGTGGTGTAGAAGGTATCTTGGAACATACCTTGTTTAAGGGTACATACTTTACATCTTGGTTGGGTCTTTTCTGGGAAAAGGCTTCAGGTTTTGAAGAATCCATGAAATATAAGTAAGTTAGAAAAAATGCCTAAAAAAAAAGAGACAAAGTAACTAATAATCCCCTTTAAATAGGAAATTGACTAACGCTCAGCGTTCCGGTTTGAATCAAATCCCTAATCGTCGTTTCACTCTCTGGTGGTCACCTACCATTAACCGTGCTAATGTTTATGTTGGTTTCCAAGTTCAACTTGATCTTACCGGTATTTTCATGCACGGTAAAATCCCTACCTTGAAGATTTCGCTTATTCAAATCTTCCGTGCTCACTTGTGGCAAAAGATTCACGAAGCTCTCACTATGGATTTTGCTCAAGTGTTTGATCGTGAATTGGAAGCCCTTCAAATTGAAACTGTTCAAAAGGAAACCATTCACCCCAGAAAGTCTTACAAGATGAACTCATCTGCGTCTGATATCTTGTTGTTCGCAGCTTACAAATGGCCCGTGTCTCGTCCCTCACTGTTGAATGACCCTAAGGATGTGATGGAAGGACCTACGACTACCAAATATTGGTTGGATATTCAATTAAGATGGGGTGACTTCGATTCTCATGATGTTGAAAGATATACTCGAGCCAAGTTCTTGGATTACACCACTGATAACATGAGTATCTATCCTTCACCTACTGGTCTCATGGTCGGTATTGATTTGGCATACAACATGTATTCTGCCTACGGTAACTGGATTCCTGGTATGAAGCCTCTCGTTCAACAAGCTATGGCCAAAATCATGAAGGCCAATCCTGCTCTTTATGTTCTTCGTGAACGTATTCGTAAGGCTCTTCAATTGTACTCATCTGAACCTACAGAACCTTACTTGTCCTCGACCAATTACGGTGAATTATTCAGTAACCAAATCATTTGGTTTGTGGATGATACTAACGTGTATCGTGTCACTATTCACAAGACATTCGAAGGTAACTTGACCACCAAACCTATCAACGGTGCCATTTTCATTTTCAATCCTCGTACTGGTCAACTTTTCTTGAAGATTATTCATACTTCCGTATGGGCTGGTCAGAAGCGTTTGGGTCAATTGGCCAAGTGGAAGACAGCAGAAGAAGTAGCTGCTTTGATTCGTTCTTTGCCCGTCGAAGAACAACCCAAGCAGATTATTGTGACAAGAAAGGGTATGTTGGATCCTTTGGAAGTACATTTGCTTGATTTCCCAAACATTGTTATCAAGGGTAGTGAACTTCAGTTACCTTTCCAAGCATGTTTGAAGGTAGAGAAGTTTGGTGATTTGATTCTCAAGGCGACCGAACCTCAAATGGTTTTGTTCAACTTGTATGATGATTGGTTAAAGGCATTCTCCTCCTACACCGCCTTCTCTCGTCTGGTCTTGATTTTGCGTGCACTCCACGTCAACAATGATAAGACCAAGATGATTTTGCGACCTGACAGAAGCACTATCACCGAACCTCACCATATCTGGCCTACACTCACTGATGAAGAATGGGCCAAGGTTGAAGTGCAGTTGAAGGATTTGATTTTGGCTGATTACGGTAAGAAGAACAACGTCAATGTTGCTTCCCTCACACAATCCGAAATCCGTGATATCATTCTGGGTATGGAAATCCAAGCGCCTTCTCTTCAACGTCAACAGATTGCTGAAATTGAGAAACAAACCAAGGAACAATCCCAATTGACAGCTGTTACAACCAAGACCCGTAACATTCACGGTGATGAAATGATTGTTACAACCACCAGTAACTACGAACAGGCCACCTTCTCTAGTAAGACAGAATGGCGTATCCGTGCTATTTCGGCCACCAACTTACATTTGAGAACCAACCATATTTATGTCAACTCTGATGATATCAAGGAAAACACGTACACCTATGTCATGCCCAAGAACGTATTGAAGCGATTCATTACTATTTCTGATTTACGTACTCAAATCTCTGGTTTCTTGTATGGTGTCAGTCCCCCTGATGCACCCAACGTAAAAGAAATTCGATGTGTGGTTATCCCCCCACAATGGGGTACACATCAAACGGTCCACTTACCTAACACCCTACCAGAGCACGAACATTTGGATGATTTGGAACCTTTGGGATGGATTCACACTCAACCACAAGAATTAATGAATATTTCACCTCAAGATGTCACGACACACGCCAAGCTGTTAGCCAACAACAAGGCCTGGGACGGAGAAAAGACGGTGACCTTGACCTGTTCATTTACACCCGGTTCATGTTCCTTGACCGCTTATAAATTATCACCAGCAGGTTTCGAATGGGGCAAGACTAACGTAGACCCTGGAAGTCAACCTCAAGGTTACTTCCCCACCCACGGTGAAAAGGTCCAAATCTTGTTGTCAGATCGATTCTTGGGTTACTTTATGGTGCCTTCAGATGTTTGGAACTACAACTTTATGGGAGCACAGTTCAATGCAAACATGAACTATAAACTCACATTGGATGTGCCCAAGGAATTCTACCATGAATCTCATCGTGCTGCTCACTTTATGAACTTTAGCAGCGAAACAGAAGCACTTGCTGAAGCAGATATTGAAGATGCATTTGCTTAAATTGTAAAATAAACCATATATTATTCAAAAAAAAGAAGTTATTGTATATGCATTTGTTTAAGACGCGGTAAAGTTATGAGTTTTTTTTTTTTTTTAGAGTTTATAGAATTTATGCAAGCAATTTTCAATTTATTCGATTTATTACAGAAATCACATAAAAAAAAGTCAACACACATCAAACCTGCCTGTGCACATATGATGATATGATAGAAAGATTTAAACATAATATGTAGAATTTAAACAATTTAGTTTATTTCATGCAATCCTTTTAACCCTCCTTTTTAAAAATATCATTCTGGTTTTCGTTTTTGGAAGGACCTTTGGATATTTTCAATGTTTCACAAAAATATATTATTAAGTTGGGTAGGGAAACCGATTGGCCGTTTTCCGTTGTTTATTGTACACTATTTTCAGAAAAAAATTAGGCTCATAGAGAGGAAAAGAATGGTTTAAAGTCCGAAAATAAAATGGCTCAAAGACAAAAAAAATAATTTGGCCCATAAATAAAAAAAAATTAAGCCCAAAAATTATTTTTATACAACTCCGAACAAAAAGTATCCGTTGGTTTTATTTTGAGATCAAATTTCAAATAAAGTGCCTCTTCTTTTTTCCTTTATAACTAGTAATCTAAACCTAAAACAAACATGTCTCTTTCTGAAAACATTCGCAAAATCTCTAAAAAAAGTAAAGGAACTTGATGATTTCACACGCGGAATGATTTGTGGGTTAGCAATGAAGACAAATTAGAAGCTCGCCCAAATTTCTAGGGAACTTGATAACCCAGCTTCAACAGTAGGGGACATAGTGAGAAAGTACTATGACCATGGCATAACGGTGGCAGTGCAATAGTCATCTGAAAATTTCATGAGAGACTTCACAAGCAGTTTGTTTTACCTACCTTCAAGTTCGGAAAAAGGTTCCATCAAAGTTTTGGGTTGTTTTTACGCTGTAGGATTAGACCCCCTGGTTACATTATATGGGAGTGTAGATCAAGACAAATATGTTCATTGTTTGGGTGACAACTTTTTGCTGTGAATTCATGAATTGACAAAGGAACATAGTCACGACTTTGTTTTTTTAAGAAGATGGCGCATCCTGTCATACTGGTGGATATGCTCGGTGGTGGAAAAACAAGGCATACATTAAGGGCTTTGACTTTTGGCCTTTTCTGAATTAAACTCCATTGAGAACCTTTGGTATGCTTTAGGAAAGCGCATTGATAAGCGTAGACATCAGGCAAACAATTTGGAGGAGTTGGAGGCGATTATACACGAAGAATGGCCAATTTGGCTCAGGATATCTGTGTCAAACTTTGCCGAAGTATGCTGGAAAGATACAAGGCCGTTAACAAAGCACTAGGAGGTCATACCAAGTACTGAAACTATTATATATATAGAATATATATGTTAACTGATGTATATGTGAGATTTGGTTAACTTTGGATGATGTTTTATTATGCAGGTTTGTTGCTCAAAGATTTGCATTTTTTTTTTCAAAATCAACGGATACTTTTTGTTCAGAGTAGTACACACCGGCATGGTCAGAACTATGATTAAAATGCTTGTTTTTCATAAGCTTTTTTTCCGTAAAAAAAAAAAAAAAAAAAAAAAAAAAAAAAAAAAAAAAAAGAAAGCAGTTATTAAGTTATTAAGGCTTATTTATTTTATATCGCCATTTTTAGGGAGTCAGCAGCTTGGCTAAAAGCCAATTATAATAGCAATAACGGGATCCCTGGGTTTTATATCGCTGGTAGTTGCTTACCTACTCAACGAACTCTTGCTGAAGAAGAGTACCAGAAAATAATAGACCAGCTTGCGAAATCAGCAGAGAGTACTCAATGCCAAGAATGAGCAAAACGTACGCGTGAGTCAGAGTATCTGGTAGTTTTTTTTTTTTGCAACTACGCGAAAACATGTTTTATATTAACCAGACCAAACTGGCTTATAGGCTTTGAAGACTATGGATTCTGTAGAATTCTGGCAGTCTCTTGCTTTTATTACCAATCTGGCCAGTGGACTTACTGCTCCATTGTTTACCAAATTCACTATGACAACTCCTACAGACTATGCAAAACCAAGTACTATTCCGTTTCTGTACCAACTACTGTACGTCGTAGAGTCGAGGTAGGTTAGGCAACTTCTTAATATTCTTGCGATTATATACTAAAAAAAAAAAAAAAAAAAACGCGTACACTTTAATTTATAAATGTTGAAGAAACCGATGGTATTATGCTTTCTGGCTTTAGCAAAAGCTTAATGTCACATTTAAAAACTCTTGCTGCCAACATGGTTTATAACTTTGATAGTATTGAAGAAAAGACTAAATGTAGAGTTATTATCGCTATGAATAATGTATTAGATATAGATGATATCACTGCAGACGGATCATATTTCTGTTTAGAGCCCGAACAACAAGACGAGGTCACCAACCTCTTTGATCGCCCCTACACGTACAGAAGTATACATCAGGATGCAGGTTTAGATTCATAACTTAATCATGCATACCACAATTGGAATAACGTTGTCAAGAAGCTACATTCTCAACTCAGCCGTACCTCTAACTGTGACATATAAGATCGCACTCCATGTTAACAACGCCAAGAGGGGAAATTGCACCAAGTATAGTGGTCATTCTTGCTCTTGTCTTAGGGACAACAGTCACTGCTCGTGTGCCTTTCTTCGGCCATGCCATAGAGCGCTTCATGTTGATATGAAATGCGACTTCATCCACAAAAATACAGTTAGTCATGTAATCTATGTCTGTCTCTTGCCATTTTTTAACCCATTCAAATCGCTCCTCAATTTTAGCTGGGCTATTTCTTTCAGTCGAGTGGTAATAAGCTCTTTTTAAAGTAATATTGTACTTTTCAGTTACAAAATTATACAAAGCAGCTTTTGAAATTTCAAGATCGATAAATTGGCTTGCAAGACTCTCCATCATTTCATCTAGTACAACGCCAGGCTTCTCATCAATCAACTAAGTTAAAAATTCCTTATTGTTTTGCCATATACAAAGTAACTAACAAAAACTAAAATCAAAAGGGACGATAAATAACGAGACTAATGAATATTCTTTTATTTACGAAAAACTGTGGATTATTTATACTTTTGACAATGTCTGAATCTTTAACGCTACTTCAATTGATGGATAAAATATATGTTTGTCGATTACAATAAAGAATTCCTGGATAAAGGTATCCGAGGTATCTTTAACGAATCAAGAAAGAAGATGATGGATTGTTGATGGATCTGGATTGTGCTGTCAAACGGATGAGCCCTGCTCTTGTGGTATCTGGATACGGGATCTGTTAATGAATTTAGAACGCCGTTAGGTTTCACTGATACATTGACCATTGCTTATGCCTCAGGTCTTTTAATATAAAAGTTTTTTTTTTTTTTTTTCAACTTGATTGTATCGTAAATCCTTAATCCGTAATCTCGGTTATATCTATGAATCTTCATGTAAAAGCTGTTCGGATACAACAGGAAGCAACAAATTCAACATCTGTGGCCAGTCTCAGTTGTGACACAGGGATATCAATTACAATGAGATCAGAAGCATATCCCTTGGATCTACACTTCAAAGACACAAACAACAGAGGAGATAGCAGCTATTCAGGAAGCAGTGGGAAAGTCCTTACATTCAGGAATAATAAAGATATCCCCCTCACAGAACAAAGACTTCTTGTCACATTTCTTTACCCTACAGGAAACAGACAAGCGACGTCCCATATTAGACTGCATGAGATTGAACCAATATATACAATGCCATCATTTCAAGATGGAGGGAGTTCCAGCATTACGATAAATATTAGAACATCAGGATTACATGTGCAAGATAGATCTGAAAGATGCTTATGCAGTAGTAACTATCCACGAGAAATCGAGAGATTTCTTAACTTTCTTGCACCAAGAGGTTGTGTACAAATACAAAAGCCTAGCATTTGGGCTGAATGTAGCTCTGAGAATATTCTCGAAACTCATGAAGTATGCTCTGGAACCATTACGCCAACAGGGAATGAGATTCATATTTTATCTGGACGACATTCGTATACTTGCGAAAACAAAGGCAGAGATGAAAGAAAACACTATGAAGATGATCAACCACCTTTTGAATCTAGGGTTTTTGATCAATCAAGAGAAAACAATGATATCTCCGACTCGAGAACAATCGTTTTTTGGGTTCAAGTTCAACACACAGAATATGTCGATTCAAGCGCCACAGGTAAAACTGCAAAAGTTGAACACGCACATACGTCAGCTACTAAGGGAAAACAAACAACGATCATGCAGATGGATTGCCAGCCTAATTGGCAAAGTAACAGCAATGATTCCAGCGATAGGCGAAGCACTACTACACGTTCGGTTTTTTCAACACGACTTGGCGAGAGCTTTGAAGAACAACCAACACCAATGGAATGCAAACTGTCCATTGAGCGAAAGGAGCCGCAAAGAACTAGACTGATGATTACAAGAAGCACCACTGAGAAACGGAATGCCAATTCAACCAAAGATAACAACTCCAGACATCATAATATACACAGACGCCTCTGACTCCGGATGGGGAGTAAGCTCCTAATCGATCAAAACCGCAGGGTTTTGGTCAGAAACAGAAACAGAAGACAGTATCAAAGTCAGAGAACTGAAGACAATTCTATTTGCAATTCAAGTACACATGTGGAAACATCAAAATTCAATGATACGACTATATTCAGACAGCATCACAGCTCTGAAGTTTGTGAACAAAGAGGGAAGAACGTCGTTAGAAATCCTTCAAGAGGTTTCAATCAACATTCAGGAAATATGCAACAAGTACAATGTGAAACTTATTTGCCACCATATTCCAAAGATTCAGAATACAGAAGCCGACCGTCTCAGCCGCGAGAAAACTCCGTTATACGAACGAGGACTACCGTGGAAACTGTTCAACCAACTAAGAGAAGAACGGGGTTACAGCAAGTTCAAGATAGATGCGTTTTCAGCCCGCAAGAATACGAAACTACCGACGTATTGGAGCCACTGTCTAGATCCAAGTGGGCAAGCCACAGATGCCTTCAGCCAACAATAGCCGAAAAGAGGATTGTTCCTGAATCCTCCATGGAAGCTGATTCCATAAGTATTACGGAAATTGAAAGAAGACAGAGTACAGGAAGCAATATTAATAACACCACTTTGGACGACTCAATACTGGTGGAGCCTACTACTCCAAATGAAAAGTGTGAGACCACCAATGCAGTTGAGATTGAACAATCAATGGAGTCTAGTCGCCTAGATATTATCAGGAAGAAACGAATTGAACAGGGTTTATAGGAAGAAAGTACAGAATTTTTAGAAAAAGCTAATCGAGCAGGTACCCGAAAAGCGTATGATTACGGGTGGCGTATCTGGTCCAACTGGTGTGAAAAGAACAATCTTAATCAAAAGGAATATGATATTAAAACAGTATGTCGTTTCCTGCAAAATCACTCCAACCTTTTAGCACCGACTTTGAATGTATATAGATCAGCTATTGTATCAGTTTTCAATATTATACATTCCAATGAGAAGCCGATCGCAGATCATCCATTGATAGTATAATTTTTCCAGGCAAAAAGGAAGTCAGAGGTTATCATACCTCCTCATCAGAAACAATAGACATGGGCCATACAGCAGTTAATCACATACATATGAAATTGGGGGAGGGGAAATGCCAACCTAAACTTAGAAGATTTACAGAAGAAGACATTGGTCTGGCTTGCTATTGCCACCATGATGAGACCCCGGTCAGACTTGGGCAGTCTTCAGTTCCGTGATACACATATCATCTATGATAAGAATAACGAAGTGATTGGCGCGACACTAATCTACAGAGAACCGAAAGAACAGCAATGGAAAACGCCAAAACTTGGAGCGTTAGACCCAAAATCTAAAGAAAAATGCCCAGTCAAACTATTGGACTTATTTTTACAGAGAACAAAGCCGTTGAGAGATGATTTAGACGAAGACCGTGCGTTGTTTCTAGCGTTCATAGAAGATGACAACAAAAGAAGACCAATCCAACCTGGAACGGCGACATCATGGATTCAGGCTGTTATGACAGGAGCAGGCATAGATACAGAGGTCTACAAAGCACATTCGATTAGATCAGCAGCTAGTACTTGGGCAGTCAAACATGGACACAAGGTTGATCAAACCAAAGACCACGCAAATTGGTCGAGAAACTCTGATACGTTCAAAAAATACTATTATAAACCACTCACACGATTCAAAGAAAGCACAGAAATCGCATCAACCATTTTTTCTGTTATGGAGAAAAGTACCGCCTCATCGGAACCTTCCACTTTGGCAACTGATTGATTGTAATGCAGCACTGCGAATACTACAATTTTTCTCAAAATTTTTTTTTAAAAAAATAACGCTTCTTTGTCCTTATTTTTGTAAGACCTGTAGGTCCCGGTCTATTCACCTTTGCTTTTTTCGACAGATGTAGAGCTAGCTTCAGGTGGATTTTGCTTTTCTGGATTATTCTGTCTGGGTGGCTTTTCGACAGGTTTTGAATCGAGATACTGTTTGTAGTTCATTTTTGTTTATTTAAAATAGTTTGTAAGAAGCTTCTAAAAATGTGCCAAATTATTTTTTTTTGTCTTTGAGCCATTTTAATTTCGGACTTTGAACCCTTCTTTTCTCTCTCTTTGAGCCTAATTTTTTTTCTGAGAATGGACCAATAATTTCTGAAAATAGTGTATTCCAGAGCTTAAAAGAAGTGAATAAGGTAACATGTTGTTCTATAATTAACAATTGGAAGACTATAGTTGGTTGAGAATATGCATGTTAAATCGGCTTTGTATTCCCGGAATTATTATAATTGATCTGGCTACTCAGTTGCCCTGGTTTGTTATTTTATTTTACTTGATGTGATCCCAATTCATTTGAATTCAGTAAAATATAGAGTTCTATTTAATATAAAAAAAAAAGTTACGATAAAATTTCGTTAGTTTTATAACTCAAGCTTTTCGGAATTACAACGATCTATATTAACTTTTTTTTTTTTTTTTTACAAGATTTAGACAAAACGATAAATGCTGCAAACCCCAATTCTTACAATAAAAGGAGTTCTTTTTACTTTTTTTTGGAGTCTATCTTTAAAGTATGATAATTAGCTTCAAAAATAAGGCAATTTATTAGATATGTTGTGCTACAGAAAAGGAACAATTTGGTTTGTGTACCATTGGCTAGTTCCTATAAAATGCAAAAAAAAAAAAAAAAAAAAACTCTTCAGTTTTCCTCTCCTTCTCCCCCTTTTCTTCTTCTTCTTCCTTGGACATTTTATATAAAAAAAAAAAAAAAATGAAGGCTGTTTATAGTATTTGTATGACATTATGTTTACTTTTCCAAGTTGCGTTAGCCGATATATACAACCAATTGCAATTTATGAAGATTATTTCTCCTACAAGTAGTCAAAGTATTCAACTCGGTGGTAGTATCAATATTACATATGCTATGCAACCTACTACTCTCAGTAAGCTATAATTCATCAAATCATACATGCACTAAAAAAAAAAAAAAAAAAAAAAAAAAAAAAAAAAAAAAAAAAAAACTGAATAGATGGTGTCTCTGAAGGTTATGCAAAGAACGTTGTAATCAACTTTCATAAAAGATCTGGAACCGTAAAGCAAGAGCAACTTGAAAACATTTGTCCTACATGGTAACTAGCCCCAACTAACCAAACCAGTATTCTATTTGTATATACTAATGAATTACCTAGTCCTATTGCTGCCAAAGAAGACAAATATGTCACCTATACCAAAGCATGGACAGTACCAACTAATATCACACCTGGCTCATATGCTTTCGATTTTGTTGAAACTGTTCAACTTCGTCGAACTCAAATCACATCCTCTGAAACAGTCAATGTTAACATTATTGATTAAAAAAAAAAAAAAAAATACTGACCAAGTTTACGTTAATCTTTTGATGTGAAAGGATTCAAAATAAACTGACTTTACTTATTATCTCACCAAAAACGATGGGTTGTGTATATATTTTATTGTCAAGAATATAAAAATTGATTGTCTGACAAAATATAGTAATAACCATTTTCGGATCCTTGATCATCTTTATCTTCCAACATGAATTGGCCGTCCAAACTGTAAAAGTCTTTTGTTTATGAAAAAAAACCAAAAAAAAAAAAAAAAAATCGATAGAATGTTCAGAAGCTGTAAATAACATTTTCACAGACAATCCTTTCAATCATAATGGGATGTAGGTAGGCAACGATTACTTGTAAAGTTCACTGGGTGGTTTTCTTTATATAAAATATACGTCAAGATGTTGTAATAATAATAAGAACTTGTACAAACTACCCAAAGCTTTACAAACAGTTTCACTGCTATTAAACATTTATTGTCTTTAGAATAACTTTCTCTCTCTCTCTCGTTAGTATGCGTGGTATTTAAATGTAGATTCTTATATTAATTATACTAAAAATGAATGAGTAAATCTTTAAAAAAGAAAAGTGATCTAACCGTCAAGAAATTTGCATTGAATGTCGTCATTAAATATATATATATATATATATATAATTAAAAGCATGTTTATCAATTGAAATTGTGAGAGAGAGAGAGAGAGAGAAAGAGGAAAGATTTGTTGCTAATTGTTCCGTTTCCTATTTGGGTAATCACTTCATGGTTGCACGAATAATTCTGGTGACTTTCCCTTCCCCCTCCCCTCTCCCCTCCTTCTCTTTTCAAACCAACTTTCTTTTTTTTTTCTTTTTTTTTTTTTTTTTTTTTTATAATTAATGATGGAAGGAAAGAAGGTAAAAAAAAGAAAAAAAAAGAAAAAAAAAACCAACTGTTTATAGAAACCTATTCCTTTTGTTGTATTAAAAGTACAACTTAAACAATTGGTTGAACAAAATGATCAAACAGGCAAAGGAGTGATATTTACCAGAGATGTTTTGACATTGATTGATCGTTTTGAAAAGAACAAACAAGTGGTTTTGTTATCGGATGATCAAAAGAGCGCCATTTTACCCTATACAATGAGCAACCCAGATTTGGAAATGACACCCGATGATATCTTGAACCTTTTAAAATTAGTCTGTGCTTGTCCTCAGTTGTCAGTATCTGCTCCTGTGGAAACAAAAGAATCTATTGAGATCAAGCCTATCAAATCAACACCTTGGAAAAGAAGATTATCATCACAAGCAGTAAAAAAAAAATTATAATAATAATAATAATAATAATAATGATAATAATAGACTCAATCAAAACAAGAAATCAAAGAAACCAAGACAGAGATTGAAGAGGATCAAGTAAGAATATGTTATAAACAATGATTTAACTCTGAGGACAGTATTCTACACAAGATTTAGCGAGATATTATAGAAGGTCATTAGCACTTACCCAACGATTGAAATCATCCGAGAAAAGTTTAGCTTCAATGACACGTGACAATGAGGACAGAATTATCCAATTACAGACTCAAGTGGATGATATGAATAAAGAGGTGGTCAAGCAAAGAAAAGAGATCCAAGAATACAAGGGAAAAGAACAAAAAAGTCTTGAACAAATAAGTGCAGTAAGCTCCTCCTATGTGTAAACTTATTCTTTAAATCAAACTAGACAGCCACTTAACTTTATTTAGCTTGAACATCATATTTCTCAAATTCATCGTTCAGAGACTGATCAAAAACAAGTTTATCTGTCCATCAAATCTTTGTTTGACGAGAAATGTCGTAAAGTTTCTATATTTCTTGACAGAAATAACAATGATAATAATAATAATCACGCTTTGTATTAGAGGAAACACAGAAATTACAAGAACTTTTAAAAGAAAAGGAAGCAGATTTGGCAAGAACTGAGGGACGACTAAATAACTTTCATCAAGAAGTTCAAATACTTGGTGCGGAAAGAAAAAGACTGGTGGATCTTCAAAACGATTTGGAATTGGAATTGGAAACATCAGCCAAGGCACACCAACAGTTGGCAGAACAGAAATCAGAAAATGAAAAACTTAAAGAGATTATTGACACATTAAAGACGGATTTGGATGAAGCTCTCTTGTTGTCCAATGATAATGATCTCTTTTTAAAGGGTTTAGAAAGAAGACAATCTAATGCCTCGGTCAAGGTATACCAAAAAATGCATACCAAATCATGATGCTGACTCTTTAGGGAAACAAACAGACATTGGAAATAGAACTCGATCAAGAAGAGAAATTGAAAACAGTACAAGTCGAAAAAGATTATTATAAATCAATTGCGACAGAAGCCAAAGAAGATTTAGACAGAGTTCAAAATGAATTGGAATATCTTAAAAAGGCCCTTAATAATGAGAACAAATCTCTTGTTCATGAATTAACCGGTCTTCAACTGAAATACAATGATAACCCAACCATTATTGATATACAACCTGACGATCTTTGGTCTCAATCTCGAATCACACGTCGATCAAGTAAAAAGAAGAAGAGAATGGTTCATGATTATCACGAAGTAAATAAACAACATCATATATATATCATATTGACACTATGATAGAGTATAGGTTCTAATCCATTTGTAAACACACCTCTTATCATCCATTCTCAACCGTCAAGAGTCATAAATCGTAAAGATGACAAGGTGGTCACAAATACAGTAACATTTGCTCTTTATACTGTCCTGGTCTATTTCTTTGGTATCATCACCTCTACTTTTCTCATAGACGGTCAAGGTGATGTTTCTTCGGCTCTAGCTGCTGCTGCTGCTGCTTCAGAACAACCTAAAAGCAAAGTATGGGAAATCGTATTTTATTGGTTACAAAAGCTATTAGTAGAGCCTCAAGGCTTACCTGTCTCTTAATCGGTTTTTGAAACTATTTCGTGGGAAAAAAAAAAAAAAAAAAAAAAAAACTCACCTTTCACTATATATTTCACACTTCTTTTTTTCTTTTTTTTTTTCTTTCTTTCTTTACAACATGTTTGCTTCTCGTTCATTCACTCGTAAAACAGTAAAGTAACATTTGTATATATTTAATAAATTTCCCTCCTTTTTTTTTTTTTA
>JNDS01004060.1:0-12822 GCA_000697035.1 Rhizopus stolonifer B9770
TAAGATGAATACTTGAAATCTAGTGCAATGTCAAAGGAGAACGTTCTTTTTCGTTAGCAATCATCAGTTGGAATGTGTAACGGATACATATAATCTCTGTATTTACCAACTAAAGAAGGTTTCTGTTGCCTGCGTATCAATACCTCTTCAATTTGATAGAGGTTTGTAAAAAAAAAAAAAAAATAAAAAAAAAAGAAAAATACCAAGTCCAATTGTTTTCAATCAAACAACTTGGTCGTTTCCGACTTCAACAAGTTTTAGAGATTTCTTTGTGACTTGAAAACATTAAAACTATAATCACCGCTTGGTCGAAATCAAACAACTTGTCTGGAATCAAACAAGTCGTTGGTCGGAATCAAACAATCTATGCGCCGTAGTGTTACCTGTGCAACAAGAAGACCAAAAAGTCGAATAAAGAACCATGATCACAGATAGAATATTATATGTATAAACCATAAAAGAGGAAACATCGCGCACATGAATTAGGCATTGTCTGTAGGAAGGTACTTGAGAAGTTTCTAAAGCCCAATGATTACAATTGTGTTGTTGGATTTTGATTTCATTACAAGAATCAATTCTACAAAAAATAATTTTTTTAAGACAAAGTTAGACATCTTCCTGTTCAAAAAAAGTTCTACCTCGAGAGATGACACATAAATCATAATGTAAAGCGCAATGGAATAAAAGTAGCCAGGATAGATATCTTGATACTGTGAACTTCTGTTACAAATTGAAAGAACTACTATCGCATAATATAAAGCCGGTCTTTGTAGCCATGTCCAAAGGCTTTAAAAATTTAAGTAATTGGTAAAGTCGGCAATTCTTTCTAAAGAAATTTTTTATAAGTGGAATTTTTAAAGCAATGTCACTTTACAAGAATAAACATGGTGATCACTATGGGGGAAAGATTGGCGTGAATATACTAATTTATGCCGCAATCTACCTATTCCTAAACAGGAGAGAAATTGGTAGACATGGACCTTTTTAACACACTCATGGTAGCTGCTGCTAATCACGATTAGAAGCGCATACGAACATTGGTAGATATAATACAAATTAAATGTTTGACATCATCATTTTTTCTCGAATCAAAACGCGTATATAGAGCATAATACATTATAAACTATAGAAGGAAAGCTACTAATCGTATACAGAAAGCTAGTAATCATATATAAAAAGCTGCAAATTATACATAAAAGCTACTAATCAAGGCACAAAGCTACTAACCAATTTTTAGAGCCGCTATATAAATTTCCTTTCTAGGAGTGTATACTAATCATCGTAGTAAAGCTACTAATTTTAAGTAGTTGCTACTAATTATTTTTAAAGTCCTTTTGTTTTTTTTTTTAAACGTAAGAAGAATGCACAAAAAAAAAAGGGATCCAAAGCGTCTTGAAAGTATTTACTGTTACTCCGAAGCAGTAAAAAGAAAGAATAGATGGGATAGCAAAGATATTTTTTTTAAAAAAAAAAAATACGAAAAGAATCAGTCCGACAGAAAGTCAAGAAAAAAGAAACAGCTACAACTGTGAAACTAATGAACAAAAAGCATAAGTGATTATTTAAAAGAAGTCGACTATAGAACTTACTTTAAAGACAGCAAAACATTCACATAAAGAACTCTAAAATTTTAGATTGGAAAAAGTTGGTGACATTTAGCAACTTACATTTAAACACATGCAGCAAGAAATTCGTTAAAAAGTCATAGATTCCTAAGAAAAAGTGCTAGAAGTATGGCTCATATGTTTAGTATTTACTTTTAACGTCAACAGGGCCCATAATATTATACTATACAAAGATTCTACAAAAAATTTAATTTAATAATGTTTTGCCATGCATCTTACCAATTGCAAAAGTGGTTGACCAGATAATACAATATTGAACAACAAGCAGTTCATTTGTTAAAAAAAAAGTTATAAAAATGAAATAAAAAAAAGAAAAGTTTGAAACGGTTTCTTTTTATGGTTTAAAATTAAAGGTTGGTAGCTCAAGAAGTCCGTTGTCCAATAAAGACTTGATTGATTAGTAGAAAGCTACTAATCAGTGAATCAAAACTTTATTATATAAGCACGTGATTTAACTACTCCACTCTGTCAGCATCGTCCAAGTCACCAAGATTACGATTTGTTTCTTGAGTTGCAACCTAAATGGTCGAAATGAGCTGATAAAAAAAAAAAAAAAAAAAAAAAGATTACCCTTCTATGTGTTCTAGACACAGTTTGCTTGTTCACCTTGCAACGATCCGACAGGAGACCTTTTGCTGCCAAAAGGTTTTTGCACTTGAACAAACAAAGGTTTGCTCTCATGGCCGTTTCCTCCAACATCAAGGCATAATATATTTGTTCGTGCATGGTAAATTCTCCTCATTTCATTACTTCTAATTCTTTATTCTTCAGCATTTCTCTATAAACGTCTCTACTGAACTCTCTTAAAGCAAGCACAGCTTTATTCACATAACCATCGGTTGGTTGATTGCGATGTTGCACTACAAAATCCGTTTCAATCATTGCCCATAAACGGGCTGTAAAGCCTGGGATTCGGTTTGTACGAGTGGGAATAAAGTTGGATTTAGTAAGGGCTGAGGTTGGTGGAATTGTTCTACTTCAATACTTTGTCACATTCGATATAGCGTTTGCAATCCTCTGATCTAACGTAGGTTGCTCATTCACATGACCACCAACTAAGCGAAATAACATAAATATTAGATCCTTGGACACTATCTTTTTTTTTTTTTTTTTTTTTTTTTACTTACGAGATGCTAAGACAGCATTAAAATCAAACTGTCTCTCTATTTGGCTTACAAACTGTTCAGGTTGTGATACATCGACTGGAAGATTGGACAGCCCATCAACTCGAGCTATTATTTCATCAACCCTAGAAACCATGATATCAATTCTAGTCATGAGCTGTTCAAGTGCATTGTTGGTTGTAGAAAAGGTGTTGTCAGACGTAATAAAAAATAGAGTATAAGAAATTTAAAAGAATGTTAGAAATTAAAATAATTATCTCACCTTTTGTTATTTTGCTGTATTTGTCATCCACATCGCAGCATTAATATTTAACCCAAAAGATCAATCTTGTATGATTAATTGTCGTAGTTCCAAATAAATACACTATACAGACGCCATGCTTGTTGAAATGAGAAAAAGAAGACAAGGCACGCTGGATTTATTTGAGCAGATGAAAAGAACATGTGTGTTGAAGTGTGGTTGAATCTACTGGTGTTCATAACAATCATTTCATTAGCAAAGTGCAATAAATTTCGCAATGTCAAAGAGATGAGTTATTAGAGATCATTCAAAAGACCAAAAGAAAAAAGTACTGTACCTACCATTCTTTCACCCAAAAAATCATCAGGGCGTTTAAAGCGTATACGTGAAGCGTATCTGAGCTATACTATTGTTGAAATGTTGAGTGATCTTCTCTATTACTAATAAATTCAATTTTAGTTTTTTTTTTTAAAAAAAAAACCATATTTTACCGGACACTTGTTAGTGAAGTCATCATCGAGTACTAATAAGTTTTATCTGTTACTAATACTCGCTACCGGATTGCACCTTGCATAAAAAAAACTCTCTATGACAACACTGGATGACAAAGACACATTCGATCAAATTGACGGATTATGAAATAATTGGGAAGCAAACCCAGAAATCGTGCTATCAGCATATCTACAAATATTTTTGAATGCATTACAAATCAACTAGTAATATAATGCCTATCAGTGCGTCTTACCCTTTAAAAAAAAAGATTTAAATAAGACCATTTCACAATCCCCCCTTTTTTTTTTGAAAAGAAACTTTTACTTTTATATTTACCTCAAATGAACCCAAATTCCAACTCTAATAATAACGACTTTGACATAAACCCTTCTTCCAAGCGAATAAGATTGTTTAAAGACGTCAATGCTTTTCTTTTTGTTTGCGGAAGAAAATTCAATACATCTATGCTCCTCAGCGAACACACTTCCATGGATCATTCTTCTAACAGTGCAGAGCCTCTAACTGGTGATGCTGAACGCGATATCGTGATACAAGAGCCTATAATAAATCATCAAGTAGTATCAAATGCTATGAATGTTAAAGAGGGTAAATGCTTTGATTTCAAAATAAAGTTCCAATTCTTATCTTTTACTTAGATCCTACCCTCAACTATAAATTATTCTTCAAATTTGATGATTCTTCTGACCAAGTTGATGTTTACGACCAAAAGATTGTCAACGAGTATACATTCACCACAGCCGAACAATATAGTATCCAATTGAATAATATTCTTCAATCGCACAAAGTTTCTCGAGAATGCCATAGAGAGTTGGTTAGATTGATGAATTCGTTGATACGCGATGGTGAAAATCTTGGTAATCCTATTTTTTTTTTAGCTCGGCCATGCTTATTTATTCACATCCTTACTATTAGGTGATGATCAGCGAATACTGATGCCTGACACCGTAAATGGTCTGCTCAAGTCCAAACTACCTGCCCATGGCCATGAATATGATGTTTGTCAAAATGGGTGTAAGCTATTTAAGATGAATGATGACTCGGATGATTCCTGTGAGTTTCGCAAGAAGGGTCGTTATTGAGCAGATGAAAAAAAAAGGGCCCAAACAATGAAAATCATATCCATTGGCGATCACCTGGCGGGTATGTTGTCCAACCCAAAGACTCGTGACATGTTCAGCTATCGAACTGATCGTTTAGAAGAGCAAAGAGTGTACAACGATGTATTCGATGGTCAAGTGTATAAGGATTTGAAAAAAGATGGTCAGTTTGAAGGTGAACTTGATATAGCGGTTGCGCTTTTTGTGGATGGCTTTGTTCATCAAATGAAAGATAAACAATCAAAAGCAATTGTTCATGCATTGATATACAACGTTGAACCATCCGAAAGGTAAAAAAAAAAGAATTGTCTGAATACTAAAAAAAAAAATAGATATACCGATCAATTTACAATACAATTGGCATGTTTACCTGGACCCAAGAAGCCAAAGGATCTGGATTCATTCCTTACTCCAATCATCGAAGAGCTAGATGATTTGAGCAAGCATGGTCTGGTAATTCGAAGCGTTGACCAAGATATTTGCAAAGCCAAAGTTCATCTGATTACTGCTTCTGATGATATCCCTGGTGTTGCCGATATGATTCATCACAAAGGCCACACATCAGAATTTGGATGCAGGATATGCAAAGTACAAGGGAGAGGTGCCGACAATCAACGAAATGGTTTATACTTTGTTGATATAAATGCTGCTCTGAGGACAAAAGCTCAATTTCAGAAAGGTGATCCTGTAAGTTATATTAATTGCTACTCAAAAAAATTCAGTGTCTTACCTTTTTCTTTTCCTAGGACCATAATGTAGTAAAGCAGTCAAAATTGAGACAATCAGTGAATGAGTCTCTTGATTATCTCTTTTATTTCAGTCAGACGAGAGAGAGAGCCCATCTAATACAAACTACGTTTTTAAATAGTGGAAGAATGAATGTTAAGGAACCGAAGTAAAACAAGGTCAATGGAAATTGAGCTTGTGAGCTTAATTAGAGATTTTGTTATTATTTCTTTTTAAGAGGCGTTAATTAAGAATGTATGAAGCGAAGCTTCGTATGTTCTTATTTCATATAAGCGTTTGGCAGTAACCTCATACGATATTTAGTATTTATACTCTTGAATACGACACATGGTATCAAACATCCCAGTATTTTTGCTAATCTATGTTCCTTCTCTGGCTCATCTTTTTTTGGACTCGACGAAATGCACTTGATTGCCCACGGAATCGGAAAACATATCTACGCTTTGATTACAGCCAATATCGATGGTCAAGTCAAAGCTATTAAATTTCAACCAACAAAATTTATTATTATTTGCTAGCTTAAGACAGCTTTTATTGAATTGTTAATATATAGTTATTATAAATATTGGAGGGATATTTCATACTTGAGGGTTTAATTTATATTGTTGTTTTTTTTATAAGTTATATAAGATTTTTGGGGAGGAGGAAGAAGGGCCGTTACTTAATGTTTTTTGATTTAAATTACCCTCGGTTACTGTCATTAAATTTGGTGTAATATTAAAATTGGTGATTTTCAATAGTTTTTGGCTGGTCACATCACCATGTATGTTAAAGATAACGGCGAAAAAAATCGAGATACCTACACGTTCAAATGTTCTAAGAAAGATATCAAGCAAATGGGAGAAAGTATATCAGAATTAAGAGCAAGCATTATTACTTCATTCCAAGAAAGCTGGGACGATATATTTGCCAAGGTAGATGGAACTCAAGCTGTTGACTGGTTGGACTTCTTGTTGCACGCAGTTCCCACTGTTGGTACACCATTTATTCAAAGACAAGACGCTAGGGATGCTCTGCATGGTCTCGTTCGTGCTTGCAACCTTTCTTTACAATGGCGAATTACCGATCAGATGCTGCGAGAGATGTCCACGTGAAAATCTTTGAAAAAAAAAAAAGATTACTTACCCTATTGAATTAGAAAATTCCGTGCATGCCTTAGATTCTTGAAACAGGAAGCCTCTAACAAGAACGTATTTTACGCAGTCTTTCGCTCTGTCCAACATTATCTATACCATATTCCTCTTATTATTCGCCAAATGGGTCCTTTGCGTGTATACAGCACTCGTTCCATGGAAAGGGCCATTGGCAATATATCCAAATCAATTCATTCCAACATCGACTCAGGCAAAAATGCAAGCAATATAATTGAGCAAGTGGCAATGCGCAAGTTCATAAAAATGAACATTGATATAGAAGATGAATAGAACTTGATTAAACCCAAACAATACCGCCCTGAAAGCTTCTGGCCAAACCCTTCAGAAAACTCTGACTCTGCACAGCTATGGGAACCTTTCAAGCTGAACATACAAACTAAGGACAATACAGTTGGTCAATTAGATATCCAACCACTGCAGCAATCTCTCAACAACTTTTATCGACACATTAGTTTGAATTCATCAACCGAATTACTTGTAAATGTTATAGATCTTGCTGGCCGTGCTTGGATAGATAATACTGTATACAACTCAGAGTTTTATCGTCATTACCGCAGAGAATACAGAAGAAACAACAGCATTGTAATGTTTAATGGATACAGCAACAGGTAACTTTATTCACTTCATATTAAATTATCTAACCTGGTTTTTTTTTTTTTTTTTTTTTTAGAAACTATGTTGGTTTTGTGCAATTTTTTTTCCAGCATACCTTTGCTCATCAAACTTGTTTTCTCGTTTTTCTTCAACTACCAAAAAGCCATAAGCTAGGTAGATACAATAACAATATTCCAATGATCGAATTGCATAACGATAACAACGCGCCTCGCAAGTATATGGTTATTTCTCTGGACGATATTGTTGGACAGGTTGAATTGATAGTTGCTCCAAAGCTACAAAACTGCTATAATGTCATATCAGCATATATGCTCGATGCGTGATTGATTTTTTTTTTCACTTCTTCTCTCTTTTTTTTTTTACAATAACAAACTATAATAAAGTTTTTTTTAGATTTTTTTAATAGACCCTTGATTTCATTTTTTGGCTTACCAAGCTTTAGACTCTTTTTCAGACACGAAGGTTTTTGTGTTTCGACTTTAAGCCCCATTGTTTTGTTAATCACGATCATACATTCTTAACTGGAAAATGTGCAATTAAAAGCCTTCCTATGAACTAGTTGTTGAGTACTTCTACTTCGTATTATTATTTTCATTTTTCTTACTGAATTTAAAAAACGAATGCTGCCCAAAAAAACACATTCAATTTGTTACAAAATAAGTCCAGACTGATTTACAAAAAAAAAGCATAAAAAAAAAGATGACGTGAGTGATTCTAAGCAAAAAGTGAGCAAAAGCTGAAGTTTAAGTATGAGTATTTATGTGAACAAATCGTTTAGTTACATAAAAAAATAAAAGCGATAACATTCCAAAAGAAAAGAGAAAAATAACATGAACAAAAAAAAAAAAAAAAGTATCTGAATTTGAAATTCAATTTTTTTTTGTTCTTATAGCGTTCATGCTAAAACTATGAAGCCCAAGGACTTTATTTCAACCATACTTGTTTTTTTTCTCATTGGTGTTGTTACTAAAGCTCTACTACAGACTAACTTGTGAGCTGCATGTAGAAGATTCCTTGGAATCTATTTTAACATTTGCCTAAATGGCACTTGAGAGTTTGAAGTGACTAGCTATTTTTGCTAACTTTATCCTCTTCCTTTTTTTTTTTTATTAGTAGTAAAATTGGTAGATTTTGAACTATTTGGTAGTTCTGCCTACTAGTTCTTTTTTTCTTTTTTCAAAAAACTTCATGTTCGCAAAACGTACTGGTTTTTTAATAAAAAAAAACTCACAAAAACTTTTTTATTGCCTTAATTAAGTTCGACATTAACACTTTGGGCCCAATCTCCTTAATTCTGTAACATTGTGACATTTCTATTTTTTTAAAAAAATACTACCTAATACTGAGGCTATCTCATTGGCCAGAGTTGTCTGATTAGTGGCATATATACCAATCTATGCAGCAATCTACCAATATTTCCGTCGTAGTGAGGGAAGGGGAGGGAAGGGAAGCAAGCCCAAAATTAAGCACCTTTCTAAACCAATAATAAAATATGCATATAACACACATGATGGGTTAGACTCATGCTCCGTTTATGCTTTTGGCAGTAGCCACATATCACACATAACAAATGGTTTACTGTAAATGACTCTGCATGTTTACTGTTAAATACTGTAATTGCCTAAGTTCCGTATTTAAATATACTGTAATTAGAGTATATTCAGAGTTCACTTTGCGCCGCAGTGATTTTCTGTTAACAGAATTTTTTTGCAGGCGAGCATTTCCCGCTGTAACAAAATATTTTCTGTTGGAGGTATCTAAATTTTTCCGGTCGAAAGGGAAATAATCTGTTATCGGGTGCAAAAAAACCGCTCTTTTTTGCCTTGGTGATGCATATTAGGAAGGAAAAAGAAAGGGACTGCTTGGCTGAATTCACTACTTCATCACGGTAAATAGGAAAATATCTTAGTATGCTTGTGCTCTGACCTTTTTTTTTAAGACAGCCTATATACTTATTACCTCCAGAAAAGAAAATAGGGGAAAGGATGAAGCAATTCTACAAGGGATGTATAAGAGACACACTTTAATGAATACAATCAGCAGGATAGTGAAAAATATTTTAAGCAACATGGTGCAGTAGTTGAAATATGTTGAATATTTATAGGGTGTAGGAAGCGAATGGAAATATTTATACTTGATTTAACACACGTATGATAGATGGCGCCTGGCTTATGGTCGGCTTATTCTTAATCAGCAAAACGAAGGCTTTTTTTTTGGATCTTTAATCATCCAAAATATACTTGTGCGTGTGTGAAGATACAACCACGAAAGGAAATTATCTCAGTGAAAATGAAACAGTTAACCTATCGCATAATCAGCCAATCATATGATTATGTCTAATCATTGTTTTAGTTGTTAGAAAGAAGTCAACGCAGCACGATGGCATCAAAATGAAACTGATTTATTAGGATATATACAAAACCACTAAGTAAACATGGCAATTTGTAATGAGTTATATATTTAGGTCAATTTAGAGTAGATATGTTACAACAGAAAACAACATTCGAAGCGTTCAATATCTCTCTTAAAAAACATGATATTTTCATATCCAAGCGAAATTTACAACTTTTTTTTTTTTTGGAAATGCAACTACATTAGAAACAACAAAAATGAAATTGGATTGATGCTGTAAATAACGTCGAAACAGATAGTACAAGACTCGATTTTCACTTATGAAAGCTCAGCAATTGATAGTGTGATTTAAAGGGAGGGATATCGAAATCAATAGTAATCTGGGTACGTAGAGCAGGTAACGTTAAGAGAAATCTAACAAACAACTTGACTTTGAGGAATGATTTAGACGCGATAAAATTTCACCAAAAAAAAAAAGATTATTAATTTCACAGCCAAAAAAAAAAAAACAAAGGTAAGCTACCCATGGTTTTTCAAATTTGAAATGAAGTGAAACATCCCCATTAAAAAAAATTCTTTATTTTTGGTCTTTATTGAATTTATAAAAGACTTGAGTGTATGGAAAGAGTAGATTGTAATTAAGGAGCATCTTTTATATAATATATGGTAAAATAGAGGGTGCGCGGGTACATGCTCTCCGAAGATGGTATTTTTTCAGTTTGGGGGCGAATTGCGGAGTTTGGGAAAATACCGGTGGGGTGTACATTATTTTGTCATTTTACATATTGAAGCGAACACTCTACGCAGCAGTATCTGTTTTTGTGTTTTTGTACTGTTTTCTATTTTTTTGGATTTTTGTTGTAATTTTTTAGGATTCTCATTATAGATTTTTAGGACCATTGGTTTTGTCCTGAGGAAAGAGAGCGGTTGTGCAACAATGTTTTTGGTGTTGTGAAATTGGATATTCTTTCAGGGTTTGTGTCTTGAGATAAGTTATGGACATAAGGTTCTTGTAAATTGAACAAAGATTTGGACTTGATTGGTATCCAATAGAGTATTTGATATAAGTTATAAATGATTACCAGATTGTGTGTAGTTGATCAGACTTGAGATTGAATAAAATTTGGGATTGGATAAAAAGAAAAAAAAAATAAAGGGATTTCAATGAAGTTGTTTCGGCTTCGAGGGATTATTACTTTCCTGTGAATTACAAATAAGGGATCTTTAGAAGTATTTGGGCTTGGAAGGATATTTATTGGTAGTTTTGATAAAAAGGTAAAAGATAAAGGTAAAAGTGATAATAATAATGATAATAATAATAATCCAAAGAAAAGAAAAGTTTGGCTAATATATATATGTTTTTGGTTTTTTTTGTGTTATGTTCTGTTTTTGGTTCCTTCGTTTCGTTGAAACAAAACGCCCTTTCGTTATACCGAACCGCCCTTTCGTTATAACGAAACGTCCTGTGATTCAACAAAAGAATTTGGAGGCCCGGCATGATTTTCTTCTTGATGTTTACACTATTTTTTTTGGTTCAAGTATTTTTGTTACAAAAGTCGTTGCGACTTTTCTTGCAACTAAAATTGTCGCAACTTTTCTTCGCTGTTCTAAAAATCATTTTGTGGTGCAACACCAGGCATGATTTTCTTCTTGATGTTTACATTAAAAAAATCATATTGCTGCGCCACAACTTTCAAAAAAGCAATCGTTTGCTGCAACTCTATTATATGAGGCTACCAGGGGTCGAACCTGGAATCTCCTGATTCGTAGTCAGACGCCTTATCCATTGGGCCATAGCCCCTCATATACTGTTGACAGGTAACTGTAAAATTGTCATTGTAAACTTTTTTTGGCTCGGCCACTGCAAATAATCAGGGTTTGTCGGGTGTTTTGCTGGACCGGATATCGCACGTTTGTCGGGTTTGTGGTCGTTGCAAAAAATGAATGTGTAAATAACTATGGTTTTTTGCAGAAAGCTTTTCGTTTAAAAAATTGTTTATAATAAATATGATATACTACGTACGGTATCAACAAAAAAATATGTTTTTTTTTATTTTTTTTTTTTTTTTTTTTTTTTTAGTTTTTCAACAAACCTTCGACAATACAAAAATCCCAACTGAACCTGTAGCATACGTTCTCTTCAACATGGTTACTGTTTTCCAGGCTGGTCGCGCAACAGAAGATGATATCGAACTCATGATGGAGATGTGCAATGTTGCCTTAGCTGCTGCTGGTGCAAATTACCGATTTCCCAAAAAATCATCCACTGTCAGCAATCACAATGGATTCCAAGAAAGAGCTTGTTCTGGACTGAGTTCTCTTCCTGTGTGCGTAAAGTGTAGTCGCGTGTTTCCTTCTGATACTGAAGTAAAAGTCTGTGGTGCGTGCCAAACCGAACTGTACAAGACTTCTTCCAATGTACCACAAAAAATCTACATGTACAATTCAGTCATCACCACCATTAGAAACTTCATGGTTCGTCCTGGGTTTACCGAGTCTTTGGTCAAGTGGCAGTCTAGAGAGGAGGTCCCAGGTCGCTATATGGACATTTACGATGGTGCTGTATGGAAGACACTGAAAACCGACCCAGCCAATCCTGTTCCGTTTGTTGAAGAATCTCCATATAACTTGATGATGACTTTAAATGTTGACTGGTTCCAACCATATAAAGGAACGCAGCATTCATCTGGAGCCATCTACCTCACCATTCAAAATCTACCAAGAGATCAACGTAATTTGAGGAAAAATGTGCTGCTCGTTGGTCTGATTCCTGGTCCAAGCGAAACAAAAATTGCAGAAATTAGCCACTTCTTGGATCCAATGGTCAATGAGCTCCTCGAACTTCAGCACGGTTTTAAGATGCAAACATATTCTCAAGGAATAGTTCAAGTCAAAGCGATACTGTCTCTTGTTGGTTGTGATCTACCCGCTGCCAAAAAAGTTTCTGGCTTCACCGCTATTAATTCAAAGAACGCATGCCATAAGTGTCATATGCATTTTGCTGCTTGTCCTGGTTATCCCAATAAAAGAAACTTTACAAACTTTGACATTGCCACCTGGATCCCTCGTACAAAAGAAAGAACACAGCAAGAGGCTGAAACATGGCTGAACTCTACTCCCTCTGAACGCCTTCTCCTTGAAGCTGAAAATGGTACCCGGTGGACTGCGCTGCATAGACTTTCTTACTTCGATGCGGCGCGGTTCACTGTCATCGATCCAATGCATAACCTTTTTCTCGGTACTTGTCTGAAGATGGCGAGAATCTGGACGGCCAATGCCTACACCGATGATGTTGAGCTGATTACCAAGACGGCACTGAAGACGATGAAGATTGCTGGGAAAAAAATCATTTTG
>JNDS01004092.1:0-23376 GCA_000697035.1 Rhizopus stolonifer B9770
TTTTTTTTTTTTTTTTTTTTTTACTTGGAAGTATCTTTGGTTAGCGATAACGTTGTTGGGTCTGTTGACAAGAGACATTTCTGTTTGTTTTAATGAAAGAAGGAAAAATTGTTAAAGTAGTGTATGCCAGAAAAAAATTGCCAGGCTGATCTGGCCATGAAATGGAAATGATGACGTAGATGATGGTTTTGGTACAGGATTTTACCCTAAAATGAGACGGTTAATAAATTTAAATTGGACACTTTGAACGTATGACACAAGAAGATTGCCAAAATAATTTTAGACAAGTGGAAAAAAATTAGATTATTCCAATTCTTTTGTATAGACACATGTCAAAAAGTATTCAAGACAATACGTTTCATTGTTCAGAGTCTTACCCTGCATCGTGAATTACTGCAGCAATAACTATAACGGATTTGTTTTGTGTCATTTGTTTTTGCTACATTCATCAGAGAAAAATCCTTTTTGTTTGCTTGCGTAGTTTGCTGAAGGTCTTCTAAAGTATATCGGCCTTGTACCATTTTTACGTAACTCGAAAAGGATTTCGCGAAAGTTCAAAGTAGCGACCAGATCTCGGTTCCACAGACGAGGAATGTCAGCATCCTTCAAGCATTGCTGGTTTGTACACCTGGTCAGAGAGCGTTATTAAATAGCTGTGGATGTATATATAAAGCTATATTACCTTAACAGACCGTGACAGGTCACTTTCGGCTTTGTATTTCTTCGGAATGGCCTTGGATTATTTACTTCTTTAAACTTTTCAAGCTGACCTTTGCACAATGAGCATACACTTAATGTTTTATATTCGTCCAAAAGATACACCTTAAAACCTTCTTTTTTGAACATCTTTCTTATTCCCACTTCTCTAATAGGCTCATGATATTTGATACTCCCCGCCGACCAGTTACCAATAACAATTGTGGTGTCATCCCCAAACTTGCCTCGAATACTGCGACAAAGACGTTTGTCCGATTGTTGACGGTTAATAAACGAAGAAAGTTTCATTTTTCTAAATGGTAACACGTCATCAGGTCTCTCTTCTTTTAGTAAATCTTCATTTGCACAATAGTCGCCTAAAACACCAGCGACTTCAGCGCGTTGGTGAAGGTAATTGACGAATTTTTGTGGTACAACAGTCGATGAACAGAATCTTCCAAGAGAAGCTTCTGCCGCTGGTTTACTGTTTTCACGGAGCTTCCTGAACTTTCTTGTCTTCGTTTCTACGTTTCTTTGATTGCTCGTGTAGCGGTATAAGCTCTTCTTTTGAACGGTACTGCTTTCATGCATACAATATAACATGTCACGGCGTCCAGGATCAACCAGAATACATTTGCCAGTATCAGCTAATACTTACTTCTTGGATAGAGTGTGTACATATGGAATATCATCATCTATATTTACTTTTTTCTGTTTGCCACTACTGCGTTTCTTCTTGCTGTCATGGTTTTGCTTCAAAATAGATATCCCCACACCATCTGTATAAATAGTGCCTCTAAACATCAGTTGCTGGCTTTTTCCTTGTGGTCTCATATCTTTAGGTTGTATGTTTATTACATTAAAAACGTCCTATGGATTCATATTATATCTTTGGATTGCATATTCAGCACGTTTCCCCAGATGACGTCTTTTTCTAGATAGCTGATGACAGAGTTTCCCAAAACTTGAGTGTTCAAGATATACGTATCTATAGTCATATAGCTTGGTACAAATGTTCTTCGCAAAGGGAAGCAGTTAAAGGGCTTGTTATATTTAGACTCGCAATGGTTCACAAGATAATAGTACGCTCTTAGATGTTTAAGCGGATTAGCCACGCAGTCATAGTAAATAGAGTTTTTGCCAAACTTGTAGTCGGTAGAGTAACAATTAAGGAATCCTTGAATAGTACCAATTTCTGAGGTGCTGAGAAAGACTTTTGGCAATTTGTTTATATCTCTTGAGGATATACCTAACTTTACTTCAGTGCATTGCTTATTTATTGTCTTGACTGCCGCAGAAATGTCTTCTTTAGAATGATCCATATCCTTCATTTTACTCTTCAAGGCTTGAATTCTGTTGGTCTTGTTCAAAACAAGATTCAAGAACATACGTAGCTTTTTCCCAAATTGAAGCGAAACACCATTCAAGTATGCAGTATCGATTTTCACTACTTCATAATTGGTTATTTGCTGAGCATATTTCATTTCTATTGGGGCGTACGAGCATATTTGACAATAGGTATCGCGATGTTTGTTTATAAGGTCCTTGTAAATGCTTAATTCCGTTGTACGTTTTGTTTTAGTAGGTTTATAGCTCTTTATAAGTGATAAAAAGACCTGTCTGTAAAAATCGACGTTTGCAAAAGCCTCCAAAGCAAAACTTCGGTCTTCTTCTAATTCTTGAATGAAAATGTACTTTAAAAACACGAAAGTGTGTGTGTCACTAGTAAGTGCACGTTAGCTACAAGAACCTTGATTTTTGGAGTGTATCGGGTCTTCCATCCAACACCAATAACTGAACTTTTAACTGTTGTTACATTTAAAGGAGGTTTCATAATGAAAGAAAAGAGGGTTTGACAACAATTGTTGTTCAATTGTTGTAAATCTGATTTTATCAGTGTGACTGATACATCAAAATCTCTTACTATGATCAAAGTCATTTCTACTTCAACAAACACTTGCTGCAAGTGTACACAGCCAGTGAATTAAACACTATAAAATAAAGCGCACATTGTCTATACAAAAGAATTGGAATAATCTAATTTTTTTCCCACTTGTCTAAAATTATTTTGGCAATCTTCTTGTGTCATACATTCAAAGTGTCCAATTTAAATTTATTAACCGTCTCATTGTAGAGTAAAATCCTGTATAAAAAGAACGCGCCTCACTTCTATATTGTCTTTTCTCCTCGTTTCTTTCAATAAAATAAGCTTAAAAAAACTTCGTACATCTACATCTTTATTGATAGTATTTTTTTAAGGAGTATCGAAGTAAGAGTTAAAATCAATATCTATTTAGCGTTATATACTACTTCGTCTTATTCATGTGGAGTAGGACAACATTTTGTGGGTCAATTAGAAGTTTCATAATTTTTGAATATAATCTGAGAGCGATGACATAGCATTCGCCTTTGACAGTTTTTGTAATTATGAATTTTATGTCTTAATATCTGTATTTTTTTTTTGAAAAAAAAAAAAAAAAAAAAAAAAAAAAAGTTTAGGACAAAAACAAAATTAAAAAATCAGACAACAATAACCATAGGTTTAAAGCACACTTGATTTGAAGATCAAAACGTAAAGAATTGTACTAAATGTACTTGTAAAGTTTCACAACAGTTAACTCTACGTTAATCTTTATATTAATGGAATTTTTCAATGTGTTGTTCTACTTTTGAATTAGTTTCTAACCACGTTTTTTATCTATTTTTTTTTACCTTTTTAATTTTACTTTTGGATCATTCTACCCCCCCCCCGAAAAGTGTCTCATTTTTTTCTGATTGATTATGTTAATTTAAGCTGCTTACATTTGCAATGAAAGTTCACAGTGTTTTTGCCTGGACAGCTCTTTGTTTGACAGATTTGTCAATTTTTGTTCAACCTCAATTCACTGCATGAATTAAGTCTCAGAACGGTCCGAACCGGACCCATTTCTCCCTTTCTTGATGCTTATTCTAAGAGACCAGAGGCAAACCTTGAAGCCCTCCTTTCCAGAACCGTTGGTAGATCAATCTCTTAAAAATGGCCAACCAAGGTAACTATCAAATACAAGATAACTAGGGGCAAAAAGGTTGTTGAAGGAAAGGCAGATAGATGGATTAAACTGGAATTAGTACTGGATTATAATTTTGTGTCTCCTAATTGTAGAATACGAATGTCATTTTATGCCTCATTTGTAGATTCCTTCACCAAAACTTTCTTCCCTTCTGTTAATAATAGTTTATTAACCTCAACTTGTAGCTTCCACCAAGGCTCTTAACGCCAAGAAGTCCGCTCTTAAGGGTGTTCACAGCAAGTCTGTTCGTAAAGTTCGCACCAGCACTCACTTCCACATCCCCAAGACCTTGGTCACCAGACGTGCCCCCAAGTATGCTCGTAAGTCTGTTGCTCACGCTCCTCGTATGGACCAATACCGTATTGTCCGTCAACCTCTCAACACTGAGACTGCCATGAAGAAGATCGAAGACAGTAACACTTTGACCTTCCTCGTTGACGTCAAGGCCAACAAGCACCAAATCAAGGATGCCGTCAAGAGACTTTATGATGTTGAAGTCGCTTCCGTCAACACCTTGATCACCACCTCTGGTAACAAGAAGGCTTTTGTCCGTTTGACTGCTGATGTTGATGCTCTTGATGTTGCTAACAAGATTGGTTTCATTTAAACAATTAAAGACTCAAGGTTCCATCTTATAATTAGTTTTACGCGTTTCTGTGTGTTTGTAGAGAAAAAAAGTATGATATAAGAATGCTTTTAGTTTAAAACGTAATTAAATATTGCGTCAAAAATGAGCTGGGACAACAGTTTATTTGTAAAACGAGTGAGACGAATTTTTAGCGAGTCTTGAAATAATCCAAAAGAACATTCATAGCTTCAGATTCTTCTCCAAAATCAGTGACGGCAACAGCAGAGCAACCAACGACCTTGCGAGCATTTCCTTCTCTGTCAATTTTACATAAACCAACCCATTCACCGAGCTTCTTGGGATCAGCAACCTTGATGAGATTGATGTTGTGTTCAGCACAAAGTGCTTCGATAAGCTTCACGTACTCCTGTTCGGTGCAGGACTCGCACAGAACAGCCAGATGAGCCTGGCGTCTAGTGAAATAATGGTAAATTATTTTACAGGGCGCGTCATCGGATTCTCATCAGTTTACCTGTCCAAAGCCTTGACAGCCTCCCTCAAGCCGCGAGCAAGACCATCGTGAACCAAGGCACGACGAAGAACCTCCTGGAGTGCGTCTTCGACAGACATAGCTCCATTCGTCGATTCAACTGCGACTTCAACTTCTTGGTTCTCAATAATCTGTTCTGCAGACATGGTTCTTCGGTTCTGTTTAGGGCACTGTTACAGATAAAAGCAGAAGATTGGTTACAATGATCCATCCAGAGGCACATGCATCCATTGAATAGGATTCGTAATGAGGGTTAGTATTTACCTTGACGTTTAAAAAAAGGGGATGGTTCTTGCAATTGTCTGTTCTCCAAGGAGATAACTTGAAGGATGTCCGACATTTCAAATTGAGAATACGCTGTGATTTGCTTAGTTTAAGAGATTTTTTTTTTTCATGAGGTTGTAATGGTCGTTCTGATTCACTAAATCTATTATCGATTGCTATAGAAACATCATGTCACGTCTATGGCTGTCGTTGCAAAGAGCCAAATTACATATAAGTTGATTTTCCATTGTAAAAATGGTACTACTTTAAACCTGCCGGGGCTCTTCGCAGTGATGATTAAAAATTGGTGAAGATACTAAATAAAATTGTCGATAGTGTACCGATTAAAGTTACCAGTGATTTATTTCTTTATTCACTTTCAGAGCTTCTAGTTACGAACAGCTAATGAAGCTATTCATCACGAACTTGCAACGGAATCTTCCCTGGCTTTTTTTGGTAGTAAGTCGTACCAAAATCCAAAACCAGAAATTATCTGCCATTGTGTCCGTTAATACTTCAATTGACTTTCACCAAAAGAAGATGATCATATGCTCTAAACACTGATTAAAACTCTCCAAATAAAGTATCAATAAATGAACTTTTGATGTTTTCAACTTGCCATGGTCAACACCATAAAAAGAGGTTTCGTTTTCGCGGCCATTCAAAGCTCTATTTAAAGCTGTCAAGTGCATTATCATTTTTTTTTCAAAACACTTTTTTTTTGTTACTAATGTCGACTTCGAAGGAGAAGACAGTACAGGAGTTGAATCCTAAAACACAACACTATGAATTTCTTGGACCTGCAGGCGCTTTTGGAATGACATTCATTTTGCCCATTTTGGTTCTCTTTTTTGCATGTTGTTGTGATGCCACTGGGTATCCCTCTCAAGGATTGCTTACTGATTGGAAAGGTTATCTTCAGTCAAAGCTCACTGTGAATTACTTGTTGTCCGTATTTTCACCTCAGGACTTTTTGATCTACTCTGGATTTGTTGCCATGTTGGCCTTGTTCTACCTGAGTTTACCTGGAGACAACATCCCCGGTACATTGTTAAGAGATGGCACAAGAATCAAATACAAAATGAACGGTACGACATACTTTAACATTGGACGGCTTTGTCCTAATCTTTCTGAATTATCATCGATCTAGGCTTCAGTTCTTTCCATACCACATTGTTTGTCGCACTTTATTTCTTGAAGAGCACTGGACTTAAGCCTCTTGAATACGTGTATGATCACTATATCGGGCTTGCATTTGCTTCAATCATTTTTAGTTATATTGTCTCCTTGTTTGTTTACCTCAAAAGCTTTGGACCAGACAAATTGTTAGCATTGGGTGGAAATACGGGCAATTGGCTTTACGACGTGAGTTTGTAAAGAGAAAAGATTGTATTGAAAATTCTTTATGTATAGTTTATGATTGGAAGAGAATTGAATCCTCGAATTGGAAGCTTTGATATCAAGTTCTTTACTGAACTTCGTCCTGGATTGATTGGATGGTTGGTTATCAATTACTGCTTAGCAGCCAAACAATATTTGGATCTTGGTTATATCACAAACACTATGATGCTCGTTCAATTTTTTCAGTCTTGGTATGTAATTGACTCACTTTGGAACGAAGAAGCAGTCTTGACTACGATGGATATCACAACAGGTAAAATAGAAGTGAATACTATTCATAGTGATTAAACTGTTTGTAAGACGGATTTGGCTTTATGCTCGCCTTTGGATTGTATACATGGGTGCCTTTTACGTACACTCTTCAAGCTCGGTATTTGGTTGACTTTCCCCGTACTGCAAGCTGGTTTGAGTTTGGTGCCATTCTTCTTTTAAACTTTTTAGGTTACTACATTTTTAGAAGCGCTAATTCTCAAAAGAATGAATTCCGTGCTAATCCAAACAGCCCAAAGAGCCAAAGTAAGTTGCATTGGAGAAGAAAGTAAACTGACTTTTGCTAGAATTAAAGTATATCAAAACGGAAACAGGCAGCAAATTGATCATATCTGGATGGTGGGGTATGTCACGTCACATTAATTATCTTGGCGATTGGTTAATGGCTTTATCCTGGAGTTTGCCTTGTGGTTTTGGCTCAGCTATTCCTTACTTTTATCCTGTTTATTTTGCTATTTTATTACTTCATCGTGAAAGAAGAGATGACCACAAGTGTAGAACAAAATACGGAAAGGATTGGGAAAAGTATTGCAAAACAGTTAAATATAGAATTATTCCTGGTAAGTTTTTTTATTGTTCCAGTAGTATGTCAATGTCTAAAATACATATTTTGTAGGAATCTATTAAACATCTTAATTATTTACCTCTTTTTTTTTAATCCCTTTGTGAAAAATAAATGGACAAACCCAAATGGTTTGTTCTTCTTTAGTGGAATCCCGTTAATTTCAATTCTCCCGTTTCCCCTTTTTTATGTATGTCTTTAAAGACGCATCACTTTTGATATTATTTCGATGCCTTCACTATTCATGTCGTTTCTCAAACATCCAATAAACCAATTTAAATTTTATAAATGCTTGCCTCTCGTGTTGTACAGTCCGCATTACAGACACACTTTCAGCTTACTAATACTACTATAAATCAAAAATTGATCTGCATACTTCCTTTTATCCCGACTTGTACAAATGTAACTAAAGAAGTGAATAGACCAAATTGAATAACGCTTGCTTATCATGAAATTAAATTTATGGTTTCTTCGTAATACACTCCTTTCAGATACCCAGATTGGGTTAATAAGAAGGGGTCCTAAAACAATTCAATACTCCGGAAACACAAGAAAGAAGTTTAAATCCGCCAATAGATAATTAAATATCACGTTCATAGAGCAATGATCAACTAAAAGATAGCTGTGTCTCTGGTTACCTTGTCTCAGACTTGAGAATATTTACTACAAAAGAAGCAATCACCTTCTTGGTAACCTTGGCAAAGGCTTTACTGAGCCTAAATTAAAAAAAAAAATTTTTTTTTTTTTCCCCAAAAAAAAAAAAAAGTAACTAAGTAGAATAGACTATGAATAATAGAAAACCGTAGATAATATTAAAGTTGCTTTCTTCAAGATAGCATGTTTAGTATAGTTTACCCCGCAGGTTACCAAATCGAAATTTTTTGCAGTGTAACCTTGAAACATCTTATTTCTCAAACATGTAGAGCCTTAATGCACTTTTTTTTTCTCGTTATACATAGTTTGCTTAAAGGTATACCCTTGTGGTAAACTATCCACTTGTACGACGAGTCCGGCTTTATCTTGTTACTGGAGAGAAGTCAGGCACCCATTGGATCAATGTTGACTATTTTTTTGGGGAAAAGGTCCACATGATGTCATTCCAAATGGCGAGTGAAACACCCAAACCTATTTAAATCTGGTTTTTAAGAAGAATTCCCAAATTGCATTTCCGTGTGGGAAAGAGAACTATTTAATTGAGAGTTTCTTTTTTTTCTTTTTTTTTTTTCTTTTCATTCACAAATGTCTCAATTTATCGTCGAAACCACCACCTCTAAGGGCTATAAGCTCAACCGTAAGAATGAATTCTCAATAAGACGCGTAATAACATCATGATTAGTCCAAACTGGTTTGTTCATCAACAACGAATTCGTAAAGGGTTCTGATACTATTGAGACAATCAACCCTTCTACTGGCAAGGTTATTGCTAATGTTCAAGCCGGTAAGCAGAAAAAAGAAAGACTAGCGCGTTCCAAAAAGTTAATTTGTATATTCAGCTGAATCAAAGGATGTTGATGCCGCTGTAAATGCCGCTGAAAAGGCCTTCCACGGTGAGTGGTCCAAGTTGCGTGCCCTCCAACGCTCTGCTTTGATGCACAAGTTAGCTGATCTCATTGACCGTGACAATGAAGAGCTCTCTCAAATCGAAAGTCTTGACAACGGTAAGGGTATCACTTTCTCCCGTAACTTTGATGCCAAGCAAATTGCCATCACTCTTCGTTACTTTGCTGGCTTTGCCGATAAGGTTCACGGTAAGGTGATTGATACCGAAGGTTGTTTGTCTTACACTCGTCATGAACCTCTTGGTGTTTGTGGTGCTATTATTCCTTGGAACTTCCCCTTGATGATGTTGGGTTGGAAGCTCGGTCCTGCTCTTGCCACTGGTAACACTGTGGTTGTCAAGACCTCTGAAATGACTCCTCTTTCTGCTTTGAAGGTAGCTCAACTTGTAGTTGAAGCTGGTTTCCCTCCTGGTGTTGTCAACATTATTACTGGTTACGGTGCCATTGCAGGTGATGCCTTATCTCGTCATATGAAGGTATCTAAGGTTGCATTCACTGGAAGTACTCCTGTCGGTCGTATGATCATGAAGGCTGCTGCCGAAAGTAACTTGAAGAAGGTCACTCTCGAATTAGGTGGCAAGTCTCCCAACATTATCTTTGATGACGCTGATTTGGATCAAGCCGTGAAGTGGGCCCACAAGGGTATCTTCTTTAACCATGGACAAACATGTTGCGCTGGTAGCCGTATTTATGTCCAATCCACCATTTATGAAGAATTCCTTACCAAATTCAAGGAGTACACTAGCAAGACCAAGTTGGGTGACCCTCACGATGATGAAACCTTCCAAGGTCCTCAAATCAACAAAGCACAATTCGACAGAATCTTGGGTTATATCGAAACAGGAAAGAAGGAAGGTGCCACTTGTTATTTGGGTGGTAACCGTTGGGGTGACGAAGGTTACTTTATTGAACCTACTGTTTTCACTGACGTAAACGAAGACATGACCATCGTAAAGGAAGAAATCTTTGGTCCCGTCGTCACTGTTTCCAAGTTTGATAGCGTTGATGATGTCGTTCACATGGCTCTTGACACTGAATACGGTCTTGCTGCCGCTGTCTTTACTCAAAACACTGCCCGTGCTGTCGATGTCTCAAACCGTCTTCAAGCTGGTACTGTCTGGGTTAATTGCTACAACGAATTGGATTACAACACTCCCTTTGGTGGTTTCCGTCAAAGTGGTATTGGTCGTGAAAACGGTGAATACGCTTTGGAGAACTATATTCAAATCAAGACTGTTAAAATCAACGTTAGCCGTGAGCCTTAAATTAGCCCTCACACTGCATTTTTCTTGTATAAATCTTCTTAATAAAACGAGTCCTTCTTTTGTAAATCCCCCCGTGTTACTCGATATTGAACACTCACTAAACTCAATCAACCAATGTGTTACTTATTTTTCATCTCAGAAAAACTAGATTTGAATTGGTTACCACCGCAGTAAAGAAGAAAAAATTTCCATGTGCTTCAACTCCGATGATCAAAAAATATAAAAGAAGTGAAAAAGTAAGCAATTCTTTTTTTTCTTTAGTGACCGTACTCTACAGGATCTGTATGCAGTACATCTCAATTCTACGTTTTTTAAACGAGATACCAATTCAAAGTTAGTCGATGATTTTGAGTAGCTCTTCTTTTGAGTGAAGTGTGGTATTCGCTATCTCTCTGAGTAGTGGATGCCAGTTGATGATCTCGCCTGTCTTTATTCCAAGGACATGGCAGGGAAGACGCTACAAGTCTGATAACTTTTATTTTTTTAAAACAATTACAAATGAAAAGAAGAAAAAGCAGTAGCCGTGGCTTGAAACTTTTTGGAGAGGCTGCTGCCTCATGTATCGAAATTGTGTTCAATGTAACATGACTCATAAATACAACAGATTGTGAATGGAATCCTTAATTTGACCGCACTTGCTGTTAAGTTTAGAAAATTTTGCTTAAATATTTTTCTGCCATCTTTATAATATTACCCTACATCAAACGAGCATATGGTTGATTTTTGTTCGTAACTTTTTAATTATGGGGTTCAATAAAAATGTTTAATCAACAATCTAAAAGACGAAGGTAATGTTTGTTTTCAAAGGGAGATGTCTGGGATATAAGGCTTTCTGATGCCAAGAGGTGGATAATTGTTTATACTTTGATTGACATCAAATATTTTAATCGTTTGTGTATTATTTATTGCAAACACAACAAACCTTGTCATGTTTTTTTCTTTAATAAACTGAGAATATAGCGTATTTATGTACAAAACAACATTCCACTTTGAAAGTAGGTTTTAATTTATGCTTTTAGTTAAATGGGGAGGGGGGTGATATTTTACATAATTTACGCCTTTTTGTGAAAATTTGCAATAGTAGACTTAATCATGCTTATCGCGCGTTCTCGTTTCCTGCCGATAGTACGCTTTTTTTCATTTTTAAGTTTTGACATGTTTCCTTTCATCTTCTGCTGGATACGTGATGCAAACGAGCGGATGAGGGGTATAATGCGACGTAAGGGTGGTTTTGTGCTGGGTTTCGTGGTGACCTTTGGTGTTATTGTTTGTACATGTTGTGTGACACTCTCACCTCTGAGTCGTAATCGTCTTGGTTTCTTGTCCTCTGGAGACACCTTGCAAAAGACAATATAGATAATAGAATAAAACCAAAAGACTTGTGAATGGAGTAAGGCTACAAAAGATACGATTTTAATCAATGTCCAATTCTTTGTCTTCAAGTTGGATATCGTATGAGGTGTCTCTATTTGACTCATGCTGTAAACATTTGGAAGGGAAAAAAGGAAAAGAAAGTTAATAAAAGGCCCCAGAAAGCTAATTTAGTCTGTCCTGAAAAAAAATACAAAGGCCGGGATTTTATAAAAGCACCACACAAACTCAAGTAATTAACTTTATTGTTTCAGATAACTAGCTTTATAGGAAGCAGTTGAAGAGGTTCATATTGTCACTTGTTACATATAAAAATGCTTAAAATTCTTTCTTGCAATGATGCTTTTGTGTAAACCAAATTTGCCTTTATTTTTAGATTTGGTTGAGTATTTCTCTGGGTTTCTAATTTATCTTTTGTGTGATATTTGACCATAAGCATCGACGTGCGATACAATGCAATATACAAAGGGAGTAGGGGGGGGGGGGGGTATCGATCACTTTTTTCTTTTCTAAAGCGTTATGGGCAAAGGCTTAAGATCAGGTTTTACGAATTCATTCTTAGCTTTTTCAGTGTGTAGTTGTTCTTTAGAATAATACAAGTCAATTGTCTTTGGATCTATGAGCTCTGGATATCTTTCGATAAGTGCGAAGAAATCGTTTTCATAATCTTTAAATGACTTAATAGCATCAGACATGAGAGCGATATAGAATGTGGTAATTGTCTCGTTGTAAGTTTGATCCTTTTTCGCGTTTTTTTCAAAGTGACTTTGAATCGTTTTCTTGATCACTGGTCCAGCAGCATCAGGTCCGAGTTCGCGAATATAATTCCACGCCATCCTTAGATGAGCTCTATGTGTCCAATTGGCTGTGTTCAAGCTATTTTCTGTAAATGCCTTCATAAATACTTGATCCCCGACACTTCGATATCCTCTATCGTAATAAAGCAACGGGTTGGATTCCTCTCGTAATCCATGTTTGCTCCCTACACCTTCCTCTACTTTCGACACCTTAACGATCCACATCTCATGGTCACCTAGTTGAACCACTTTATAAACATCGCAGTGCATAGCGCCCACAGTACCCATTAACACAGGTAGTCCAGTCTCCGGATCGTCAAAGAAGGGAACATCCTTAAACTGATCAGCTTCAGGTGATGAAAATGCCACAGATTGTTGTACTTGTTCATGACTCAACATATTGACCACCATGCTTCCAGAAGAATGAAGTAAATGTGAAGCGCGTGAAGGTACACGAACACAGAAAGCCACGAGAGGCTCGGGATTTAAACAGACAGAGGTAAATGAGGACACAGTAATGCCGCGTCTATAGGCGGGGTCGTTTGGTTTAGACGTCGTGACAACTACTACCGGTTGAGGAAACTTTCGCATAATGCCACGTACACGGTCAACTACGTTTGTAGATATCGTGTGATTCAGTCGCGAAGTAAAATGTAAATTAAGTGGTCTGAATGTTATAGATCGTGTCAAGAAACGAAACATGTCGAGAAAGAAAGAAAAAAACGCACCCCCATGTTGGCCAGCTAAAAAAAAAGGGGGGGGGGCGTAGAATATTTTGAGTTCCGCTAGGTTGCCATGACAAAGATCATTGTTTTATTTTGCTGTATTTTTCAGATACGGCTTGTAATTGACAATTGACTTTTTTTTCTAACCTTGTTACAAATTCATTTGGAGAAACATAATTCTTATCTTTTGGTCCATCTTTTCTAAAGTAGTCCACGGTATAAACATGATTTACTTCAATAGCATCGATTTCGCTGAATAAACTTTCTAACTCCTTGGCTGCCTCTTCATTTTTCAAGAGTTGTCGATAGAAGATAATCTGAGAGCTGTAATCGAGAAAATTAGCTTATGAGTTAATATAAATAATCCATGTTTTTTTTTTTTTCTTACCCAACACTTCCACGAAGTTTGCCTACAGCCTTTCCTATGAATAACCCTTCTTTGTAACCTTCATCAAAACCTCTTTGCATGTTGACTTCTTTTCCTTCTACTATTCCTATTTTGTACCCTGTCTTTTTAAAAGAAAATGAGTCTCTTTTTTTTTCATTTTATTGTATAATCTACATTTCCATGATCTTCTTGTAAGCGATCCCATTCTTTTTCAGCCAAATTTCTTTCATAAGCAATGGTGCTTTGTTCATCATTTTCTTCCCATACGCCATCTCTGTAATCTTGGTCAGACATTTCAAAAAAAAAAATTAAGGTATTACTAAATCTGACAGTCGACTGAAGTCCTGAGCTTTACCCCGACATTAAAAGGTCGCTGGGTTTAACCAATCGATTGAACCTGTGTATTAGAATTTATGCTTCGTAGAATCCCGTTTTTACGGACTGTAATGAACGAAGCTTTTTAATACATGAAAATCATCATGAGGGGGGAAGGCAAAATAATTAAAAAAAATCACACAAAACATAGAATTGGGAGTTCAATGTAGTATGAACAGACTTGGTATTGTATACAGAATTTGAAAGTAGACAAAGACCTGTCCATATACGTAGGCTTGTTAAAAGAATATGCGATTGGGAAACCAAGCAACGAAATTTGATAAGCCCAGAGACCCTACAAACTCCTAAATGGCAGTGTCAGCTATTTGATTGTTTTGAACAACACAATAACAATTGACAGAGAAGACAAACGAGATGTAGCTGTGGAAGAGCCCGATTCTGAGGTGATCCAGCTGAAACATGGAAAGAAACAGTACGCGAGGGAATACAGAGATGAATAGATGGATAGATTCTGTTTACGATACTTTAATCGCAGATTTGTAGAAGACTATAACAGAAGAACGACAGATGAGTAGTCTATATCTTTTAATAAAAATTATTGCAATACCTATTATTGCTCTTGATGCGGTATTTCGATATTTGTCAAATAAAAATGATACAGATTTGTTGATAGTTCGCATGAAAACAAAGATATTTTTGTAATTAGAAAAAAAAAAACGTTTATTAAGAAAATCAGTTAGGATTCGTATCTTCGTGATTTTCATCGATATCATTCTCACCACTGTCAAAAACGACATTATCTTCATCAAAAGTAGGATGATTACCAACCACAGTTCTTTGTATTTCCCGAAAGTTGCGGGAAGAAATCCTGAAACGATACATCGTCAAACGTCTTGTTGTCGATAGCAGCTAAGGTAGCATTGATCGAACACAAAGAATGATCCATGAAACTGGCACAATCAGTAATCAAACTTCTATCGAGTTGGCTACTACGGTACTCACTAGTAAATCCTCTCTCAGCCCACTATTACGTGGGGGATTTTCATGGTCAACGCAAGGACGGCGAACACTTTGACGGACAATTGCTGGGACAACAGTGCGACCTCGACTTCGACTACGAGAGACAGACGCGGTTTATGTACCTTGAGTACCAGTGGTAGAAACTAGAGCAGATTCTTGAGGTGTGGGACGAGGATGGTGATCCGATTGACGAGAACGACTTTCACTCCATATGGCCAGCATCTCATTTTGGCTTTCAGTCTGTCGATTGAATAGCGCAGCCAATTGCTGATCGAAGGATGCGATCGTTGGAGAAGCAGGAGTAAGCAAGGTAGGGACAGGTGTGGCAGGAGAAAAATTGAACGAAAAAAAAATGAAGCAGGAGTAGTTATCTTCATTTTTAGGAGAGTTAAAGCTTTAAAGACATACATATGATCTCTCGGGGGACATGAATCCTAGTGAGATTGGGGAAATTGGAGAAAATTCAAGTGAAAGATTATAAATTATTTTTCAAATAAATCACGTATGTTAGTTTAAGAGTTACAACTCATAGAAAGTCACGTTAAAGCGTCTGCAAAAATGGCTTGCTTCAAAGCATAAGTTCATATGATTGAGATGGTACCTGCCATTTGGCAAGTAGAACTGCCGAAACCCAATAGGAAAATAAATTATGTTATATGTATTGTTAATTTGACAATCCATTGTTAAATTTATCCTAATTATCACAGGTATTGGAATTTAATATTAGCTTCTTCCGTCCGACTTCATACCTAAAAAAAACCCGTGGAGATGACATAAAATGAAATAATCCCTTTTTATTTTAAAGAGGCTAATTATAATTTTGGTTTTTCTGTTTTTTGCATCCAAGCAAAAGACAACTTTTGTCTTCCACCAGGAGCAATAAGCACGTTGATGACACATGTTTGGTGGTTTGATACCAATGCTTCCTTCAAGGCCGCTTCTAATTCTATTTTGTCCTTTACTAACCATCCTTTACCACCACAAGCTTGAGAGATCATATCATATCGTGTTTCAGGAGAGAGAGAAGTAGTGGGTAATGTTCCATTCTCAAGAGATGAATTGTATTCTTCTTCATCCAAACCGTGATAGATACCATTGTTGTTAATAACAATAATCAATAAAGGCAGCTTGGATCGAATGGCAGTTTCCAATTCCATCGCGGAGAATCCAAAGGCTGAATCACCCACAATCGAGACCACCTTCTTGGAGGACCCGTAATAAGTTTGAGCAGCAATAGCGTAGCCCATGCCTACACCCATAGTAGCACCTGTACCTGCATCAATACGGTGTCTAGGTTGGTGTACGTCAAAGAAAGATCGTCCGATATCCATTGTGTTTGCACCCTCGCTCACATAAACAACGTCTTGTTCAGGTAAAAGACCCTTAATCACACCAAACGCAGATTGATAGTTGAGAATGTCTCGGTCTCCCCCCTTTTGTCCAGATGCCTTCATTTTTTTCGCATTTGACTTTACCTTTTCAAGTAAACCAGCGACATAAGATTGGTTGAGCTCAAGTCTATCAATCGATTGTACAAGTTGGCTAACCACCAATTGAATATCTCCCAAAAGGGGAAGTGTGTCATTTCTATTGTTTCCAATTTCTTCTGGCGCAATATCGATTTGTATAAACCGAACGTTGGTATTCCATCGAGGTCCGTGGCCGTAATGTAATATCCAGTTCAAGCGTGCACCAATCAAGAGAACTACGTCTGCTTCTTGAAGTGCCTTCGATCGTGCTGCAGAGACACAGAGTGGGTGTGTATCAGATAACACTCCTTTTCCCATGGGTGTCGGCAAAAATGGACATTTTGTTTTTTCAACAAGTTGAAGGATCTCTCTCTCGGCTCTAGCATAAGATGCACTATAAACAATTATAAGTACCTTCCAAAGATAATATTTTTTTTTTACCCTTTGCCAATTACAATAAGAGGATTCTTCGCTCCTTTCAACAAAGATACAGCTCTTCTTACATCTTCTGAATCAGCCATAGATTTGGGTGCATTAGGTACTATGGGTACCTGAACATCTTCCATTACTTTCTTGTTGCGAATAGGATATTGAATAAAATCAGCAGGGAGGTCTACATAGGCTGCACCTGGCCGTCCATACAAAGCAGTTCTGAAGGCTTTCTCAACGACAAAAGGCAATTCTTCAAGAGAGCTAGGTCTAACAGAGTATTTACAGTAAGGCTTACAGGCTTCTACTTGGTCAAGTTCTTGGAAAGCACCCTTTTCCACTTGATCTGTTTCAGACGAACCAGACAAGAGAACCATGGGCCAGCAATTAATTTTTGAATTGAGTAAGCCAGCCAATGCATGGACAACGCCTGGGCCACCTACGCTAAGACAAACACCAGGTCTTCCGCTCAAGTAACCATAGACGGAAGCAGCATAAGCAGCAGACTGTTCATTACGAAAGCCAATAAAACGAATACCAGCAGCTACACAAGCTTCTGCTACTTCAACTACAGGTATACCGACAATACCAAAGACAACTTGAACTCCTTGAATTTTGAGACAATTAGCAATGAGTTCGGCTCCAGACGAAACAACAGCAGACATAATTTTTTTTTTACAAGAAAGGAAAATAGGAAAAAACAAATGCAGTCGCAAAAAGAAAAAACACACAAACGTCAGCGGAGAGATAAAATAACGCCTTTTATCCTTTTGGGTGCATCATTTTCTTTATTGTCTACGTTTACCCGTGATGGCCTCGTCTCTAATGGCTTGTATTTCGTTTGTAACAAATGTCATTGTGTTTTCCATTTGAAACACTTTATTTGCATTTCCCCAAGATGCATGATGACCTAAATAGCTATATTCATCCTGCACTTGGCTTGATCTATATTTGCCTCTGTCCATTCTCAGCTTCCTTGCCAAATTATTATCAAGGATCCATCTATAAAAGTGTAAAAGATACGATCTACTGTTACCACCGAATGTCAGATAAACGGGCTTGCTATGAATAGTGGATAAGAATTAAAATGCCTTATATTTCTGCGTTACTTTTTTGATACAGCATGTGCAGTAGCATAGTCTAAATCAGCTGTCAAAATAACTCGTTGAGAGTTGGTCACAATATCTTCATATTTGCTTATCTTCTCTAACGTCTTTTTCTCTTTTGTTGAATCCCAAATTTTAATGGATTTTTCACCTTCAATTCTTTCCTGTATCTTTTCTTTAACCTACCCTCAAAACATTAAAAGACGTAACGAGCGCCATTTCCTTACCAGATCGGGCGTTCTGTCGGTATATACAATGACAACTTTATCTTCAAATCTCTGCACCATACGCTACTCAATTAATACCCAAATTAGGAAATATTTACTTACTTTGACATTGTCCGCTAAAGACACTGCATCTTCCGAATACCATTTACAATCAGGTGAATAGCCACCTACAATCACTGCAGAAAATGTATCCTTTTTAAAAAATGCATCTGATCTGCTGGTCACACTGGTTGTAACATCTAACAAGGGTGCCTTTTAACCTATGGTTAGTTGACTCTCTTTTTGAACCTAACTTACAGGTGTAATGATTCCGTTTTTTTGTCTAGCAAGTGGGCCAAGTACAGCTACATAATATCATGAAAATCAATGCAATTTTTTTTTTTTTTACCCATTTTTGCATTTGCTTCATATTTTGGCAACACGACTTGACTGAAATTGACAAAAGGTATATTTGGATAACCGAGATAAACTGTATATTCACAGATTTTGAATTACAAGCGCCTTTTTCCAATTGTTTACCTGAAAAGCAATTTTTGGCTGCTTTAGAAAGATAAAGACAAGCAGGCACTGCATGCTGTCCACTTGCTATAATATAATCTGGATACGAATCTTCTGTTTGTTTTGAATCTTCTGAATAAGACAAGTACCATGGCATTTTGCTATCTATAACAATGGTCCATTATCGAGTTTCCACTTGCTTTCTTACCATTGTTTTTAGAAGTGCTGTAATCTACAATGTATTTTTGGATGATCGATGGAAACATTTGAAGTTCTGTTAAAGTGTATAAGTATTTTATCTTTCATTTCCTTTATTACTCTTGCTAGACACAATGGTTTTCAGTTTCAAATTCTCAGAAATCGTGTTGGATCCAGACAGTCGCTTGCCTAAAGCCAGGGCCTGTAAAGTGCTTTCTATTCCACCGTCGGTAACCACCCATACTTTTCGATTGGTCAAAGTTGACGAGTATCTGATTGAGACTCTTACGAGGCCAGCTAAAACAAATGAGCTTCACATGCAATCTCATATTCGCTACCATTTTTAAACATTTTGAAATGTGTCCGGAAAAAAAAAGCAAAAAGAAAATACACGCTTATTTAGAGTCAAATAACGTCAAAACTAACGCAATAATTTTTTTTTTTCTTCTCTAAAATGCCTTATTCTTTTCACAGCCATTCTGGTCAATTCTGTGGTCACGGTTACGGCCTTTTGGAAGACGTTGTCAAGGAAGCCATTAGAAAAGGATTTCGCGTCTACGGCCTTTCAGAACACATGCCTCGATATGACGGCTCAGAACTTTATCCAGAAGAAATAGAGGTTTGCCTAAAGAAGAAAAGAATGGGATGATTAAAACAATTTTGTAGGCAAATTGTACACCCATTTCACTAGCCAAAACGTATCAAGATTTCCGTGCAGAAGCAATGAGATTAAACGAGATTTACAAAGGAAGTATATCACTCTTGATAGGGTCAGAAATTGAATTTATCAACAAGGACTACGCGGGTCATATTGAGCAATTAAGAAATGAAGCGGATTATGTTGTCGGTTCTCTTCACCATGTTCGTTCCGTACCCATTGATTATTCACCAGAACTTTACCAAACGGCTTTGGATGGCGCCAATAATAGCCTTTCAGAATTATTCGTACAATATTTTGATGAACAGTGGGCCATGTTACAGTCAGTCCGACCGGAGGTGGTTGGACACTTTGATCTTGTTAGAATATTTGCAGATGCCTCAAAAGTAGACCAAACATTGCGTGAATCTCAAGTTTTGGAACGTGTTATTCGTAATATTGATTATATTATTGGTTATGGCGGTTTATTTGAAATCAATTCAAGATCTTGGAAAAAAGGTTTAAAAGATGCTTATCCTCAAAAGAGTATCATTGAAATCATCAAAGGCAAGGGGGGAAGATTCACTTTATCAGATGATTGCCACGGACCACAAGATGTTGGAATGTTCTATGAAAGGTTGCCAGCATATTTATCAGAAACGGGCATTAACACCATTTACTATTTGATGAAAGAAGACAATAAGGTGGTTGTAAAGAAACACGAAAATATATTAAGCGACAAGTTCTGGAGTAAAATTCAAAGCTGGTAAAAATGGGAGAGATAATAAAGTTTTTCTATTTTACAAATCATACAGCATATTTTTTTTTTTAACGACGGCCATTGCCAGACTTCTTTTTTGCCTTCTTATCTCTTCGCTTCTCGGCACGTCTTTCTTTCTTCATTACACCATCCACCATCTTATAACGACCCTTGACACCCTTAGGACGACCCTTGACACCACGGTTAGCACCTCTAGCAACAACAACCTTGACATCTTGCTTTGGTTTTGTTGTTTTGGATGCTCTTGCTATTAATTTACCAATTGTCTTGGCCTTTTCTTTTTCAGACATGTCAGGATTATCAACAATATCTGTTGCCTTCTTTTGTGCTTTGGAGAGTTTTTGAGCAGCCTAAAACACATTTTTGGTTAACTTTATTTTTGGTTCCTTTATATTTTACCTTAAACTTCTTTCTGGCCTTGGCTTCAGCGACCTTCTTAATGGGTCTTGCGTTGAGTGCCTTGATCTTTTCTCTAAGTTGATTCATGGCTTCCTTGGTCACAGGTAAATTAGGCTTATTGTGTTTGCCTTCATCATCCAAAAACCATTCAGGGAGGCCGTCTTTGTTTCTGAAAGCTTCTTTAGAGAAACCCATATCCACAAGATCTTCCAAGGTCTTTTCTTTGTTGGCCAATTGGCGAGCTAATGTGATGGACTCGGCTGTAGTTAAACCAGTTTCTAAAAAAGTGTTAGATTATGTCTCGAGTTAATAGTACTCCTTACCAAGTGCCTTCTTCATAGCCTTTGAGTTCTCATCTTCTTTACCGTCCCACATCTCATCATCAGAAGGAAGCTTGTCTTCAGTGGCTTGGATCTCAAAATCGCTATCCTCCTCCTCGTTTTCTTCTTTTTCTGCACTACCATCATCTTCTTGAGTTCTCTTTCTCTTTTTGGATTGTTCCCGGATGAACTCTTCATCGTCGCTGGATTCATCTTGATCCATAAGTTCGTCAGCTGCTACGTCTTGGAAAATGTCTTGATCAAAGAACATGGCTGCGGCTGTAGAAAGACCACCGGCTGTCTTTTTGGCTAAAGCAGCCTTTCGTCCAAGATCATTCATAAGAGAATTGGTGCTTCCTGGTTTAGCTTTAGGAGCGACTTCATCTTCAGAGTCACTATCATCACTATCGTCTTCCTCTTCGCTTCTCTCATCCTCAGAATCCGAGTCAGAATTGGAGTCAGAGTCGTACTTTCTATCTCTGTTCTTGTCTTCCTTCTTCTTTTTCTTATTGTCAAATCCAGACCATTCATCTTCTTCTTCTCTGGCTTGCTTAGCTCTAAACTTGGCATCCTTTTCAGCTCTACGTTGTTTATATCTAGTATAGTCTTCATCCATCTGATTTTCAAGATCACGATCATACTCGTCACCAGAGCTAATATCTTCCTCCATATCCATTTCAGCAATACGCCCCTTCATGTTTTTATCAACTTTAACATCGTCTTGATCATCTTCATCCAAATCATCGGCCATGGCCATATCACCATCATGAAGCTTATCGAGAGAGGAATCCTTTTTAATCTTTTTGATGTTAAAAATTTCTTCTTCAGCACCCTCATCCAAAGCGATATCCGTAGGAACAATCATGTTCAACTGCATACGTTGAATTAACTTTGTTTTCTTTTCATTTGATTTTCTCTTTTCCCTCTTTCTTCTAGCTGCTTCCTCCTTTGTCATATTGGCTACTTCGGCTTCAAGCATCTCGTCTTCGTCCATTGGCTCTTCTTCTACCAATGTAATCTTTTCCTCTTTCTTTTTCTCCAATTTGAGTTCATCACGAAGGGTAGATCTCCACTTTAACAAAGTTTTGAAATCGGATCTTCCAAGTACTTTCAAATCTTCACAGTTAATCTTGATATCCTCTGTTGTTTCTTCACGCTTTAAAAGCGCTCTTGATTCGTCCGAAGTGAAAGTGAGCTGATTACAAGAACCCAAAGTGACAATTGGGTCGTCTGCACGAATAAATTCCATGACGTCTAGCGTTTTATGGAGGGTATAATCGCCATCTTCATAACCATCTCTCTGTCTGCCTTTCTTTTCAGGTCTAAAGATATCTGCCAACTTTTTGGGCTCTTCTGCGCCAATATCAGAGAATACAGCCTTGGGATCCAACATACGGGGATCAATTTTTTTTGGTGCAACGAAATCACGACAAACAACAAAGATTTCGGCTGATACGTTACGAGAAGAAGGAGGCTTTGTGGCCTCTACTTTGCGAAAGAGTTGTTGAAAGACCCACATAAGTTTGTTATAATCTTTGGATCGAAACACTTTGGTGACAAAGGTACCTCCTTTGGTCAAAAATTCAGTAGCCAATTTTAATGAAACAAGCACAAGTTCGGATTGTGTAAAGGCATCGTGAGCCCATGCTCGACCTACGTTGGGTGCACCATCATGAAGAACACTAAATCAAGAGTTTAGTTCCACTGTAAAATTCTCTCTTTTTTTTTTCTTTTTTTGTTTTACACATCAGCTTTCCATGTCTTCATTTCTTGTCTCAAATTCTGTCTACATCTTTCAGTTGTAATATCATCTGTGAAAGTAATAACACCTGGAATAGGCTTAATAGGAACAAGATCCACACCTAAAATAAAAAGTTAGTCTACAACAACAAAATAGAGTATAAATTGTCATCTTACCTATCACTAAACTGTTTTGAGGCATGTATTTTGTAGCAACTTGAAGCCTGTAAGAATTAAATTAATACAGTTTCAAAAATGTCAAAAAAAAAAAAATCTTACCAACCACCAGGAGCAGCACACAAATCGATAACTGCTCTTGACTTTTCCAAGAAATTGTACTTTTTATTCAATTGAATTAACTTAAAGGCTGAACGGGCACGGTAACCTTGTTCCTTGGCCAAGTGGTAATATTTATCCAAACGTCCTATTTTTCAATTATAAAAAAACTGTTTTCTGTACGAGTTGTTTTTATTCTTTCTTTATCTGTTTTGTACCTTTGGAGTGTTTCTTCTCTCTTCCTTTACCCATGATCTATAAATTAACGTTTTGGGATCTAAAGAAAAAAAGAAAATTTTGAAAAAAAAAAATTAAAGTTTCCATAAATGGACGACAGGTCGCAGTTACACATACAAGCCACACATTGACCGGGTAAATTGTTTGTCTTTCATGCAAACCAAGATTATTTTTTAAAAAGTAATGGTTTATTGCAAAAAAAAAAAAAAAAAAAAAAAAAAAAAAAAAAAAAAAAAA
>JNDS01004097.1:0-10203 GCA_000697035.1 Rhizopus stolonifer B9770
TCCCCCCCCAAAAAAAATAAAAAAAAAAAAAAAAAAAAAAAAAAAAAAAAAAAAACATCTACTTACCGTGAGAACATACAACTTCTTTATAGGAAATTTGTATATAATTTTCGCACACTCGTTTCACAGACAAGTAACGCGTATTTTCGGTTTTATCTACTATTTTTCCAAAAATAATCAAATAATTTTCAAAGAACTTGTGGAAAATTACTTTTATAGTAAATTTGTTACGCGGCCAATTGTTTTAGGTTTTTGTATAACATTAAATCGGTGTCATTGAATCGGAGCCAGTTACTATTCTCATAATTCTACCCAAAAAAAAAAAAGCAAATTCGAAGAAAAACAATTAAAAAAAAAAAGGGAAGAAAGAGGAAGAGTATATTTATTAAGAACAGCCCTGCTGTAATGTCAATAAAGAGACTAAATTTACAAAAGTATGAATTTAATTAATAGTGTGTATGTATAAAGTTCTTTTTTTTTTGGGGGGGGAGGGGAGAGGGTTAAGATGTTTAGATACCACCCTTCTCAGCTTCGTATTCAACTACAGTTTGCTTGTTGTAGTTGTCGGCTTGTTTACCAGAACGACCAATGGCGTCATCAGCAACATCATTGGCATCATTCTTTCCATGACAGATGTAGACGAGAATAGCACAAGCACCGGATGCACAGGCAACACCAGTGTACATCCAAGTCAATTTGGGATCGACATCGACAGGGACTAAGGCAAAGTTGAGAATAGAAGCAAAACAGTTGGTCAATAAGAAGATGGCCATAACAATAGACTTCATAGATTGGGGAGCCTTCTTGTAAGCATATTCAAGACCGGTGATGGAGGCAAAGATTTCTGAGAAGGCAATGAAGACATAAGAAGGAATTTGGTAACCAGCAGAAATCTTGTACTCGTTTGCGTCGGCAGCAGCATAGATCTTGGATTGGATACCGGCGGTGTAACCCATAGCAACAGCAGCAAAGAGGAAACCAAGAGTGATACGGAAAATGGGACGCATAGGAATGCCAATACGACGAAGAGCAGGGTAGACGACACGGTCCATAATAGGGATAGTAATAATCAAGACAAGAGGATCGATGTTTTGCATAATATCGTTGGGAACGTTGCCAACCCACATGTCAGATGCTTGAGAGACAAGGTTACTGGTCATTTGATTGTAGCAGAGCCAGTAGATGGGATACCAACAGAAAACGATACAGGCACGGAGAGCACGCTTCAATTCGTCAACAAAAACATCGTCCCAAGTAGCACGGGTAGCTAATTCGGGGTGGTCAATAGCCAGGTTCGAGGGCTTACAGGCTTCCAAACCACCCTTGACTTTGAAACTGTACCAAAAGAGTTTACCAGCTTCGACAAAGACAGAACCACGAGGAGGGTTTTGGACATATCTCTTACGTCCAAGGAAGACAACGATAATACCAGGAATAAACATCAAAGTAGGCAAAAGATAGGCAGGCCAGAAACCAACATTCTTTTCCAATTCAGTAGTGGCAACAGCAGAGAGAGAACCAACATTGATACCCCAGTAGAACATGTTGAAAATTTTTTGGTAGGTAGCTTGAGGGGTAACGATAACACGCTCACCCTTTTCGGTGGTTCTGATATAAGGGACCTTGCTTTGGTATTGCTCAGCAACAAGAGGAGACACGTTAGACTTGATACCACCAGTACCAAGACCAATGATAATAATACCAACAATGAAACCAGGGAAAGCAGCGCCGTTTTGGATACCCATAGGTGAGGCAGTGGCAGTTAAAATGACAAGACCGAGTAAATAAATAATGGAGAAGATAAGAATGGTACGGTATTTTCCAAGATATTGATCAGCAATGACAGCACCAAGAATGGGAGTAACATAACACCAAAATTGGAAAAAGGTATTTAAAGCTGTAGCAGTTTGTTGGCCTTTACCTAAAGCACCAGGTTGCTCGGCAGGATCTATAAGAATAAATGAATAAAAAGTTCCAAAAAAAAAAAAAAAAAAAAAAGTGACATTACAAGAATCGGGAGAAGGATTTTGGATATAATTTTGGAAGGGACCAGAGAGACCATAGTAAGTAAAACGCTCACAGAATTCGATAACAATGACAAGGTAAGCAGAAATAGGTACTTTGTCAGCTACTTCACGACATGATTTCCAATCTTCTTCAGTAGGTTCTGGACCATAGCTTTCGTCTGCGTGGAATTCAGTCTCATCAAAAGTGGGACTTTGCACTTTCTCTTGATCTAATTTTTCAGACATTGAAATATAAAAAAAAGTAAAAGAGTAAAAATTTAAAAAAGTTTTTATTGTTTTTATAATAAATGAATATCCGAAGGTTACACGAGAAAAGAGGAAATTAAAGAACGAATCGCATCTTCTCCGTCTTGTATCGAACTAGTTAATTTCGTCTGTTACACTTTATTTGAATCCATTTACAAATCATATATACAGAATATTACCGAAAATCACTCACTTGTGATATTTGGTTAGTTTTTTTTTTTTTTTTTTTTTTTTTTTTTTTTCCACTTTTTTTTTTTATTCATTGGTGTGTGTAACATGGATTCTATATGGAATAAATTATTTTCCTTATCCACATGGCAAATCTGCGTCGCAACCAACTCAGATTTTCGCACCATCTTTCTCACGCTATGGTTAGTCGTTTCATTGGATGGACTCTAGATTTGGTTTCAAGTGCAGTAAAGGATCAAATGCTCAGCCACCAATCAGTTTTAATGTCTAAACCTTATCTATTTTATTTTATTGTACGCACATCTTTCCGCTAAATCAGGGTTTTCCTTACTTGAGTGGTCACATGGGACAACCCTTATACATCATATAACGATTCTCTTGGGTTGAACAAAATGAATAGAAAATAGGCACTTGGAATGATATAAAATTCTTTATGTTTATAATCAGATATGAACATACAAATATTCAAATATTCAAATATTCAAAAATGTAAAAAAAAAAAAAAAAAAAAAAAACGCGTTACAACAGAATGTTTGTTTCCTGTAATTAACCTTTTGGAGAGGTACACTTGCCCATTTTAATTTACTAAAAATATTTCAATATGCTTGTACTCTGTTCAAAAGGCGGAGACGGGTGTGTAACATCATTCAAGATACTGCAGGTGATACAAATATAAAGTGTATTCCCGAAAATACCCTCATATTCATCATATTTATCAAATGAAAACACTTTTTACCAGAGAAAAAAAAAAAAAATAAATAAATAACCCGATCTTTTTTTATTCGTCCGCGCAACTTTTTTTATTTTATTTTATTCGTCTTTGTCAGCCGACAAATAAGATCAATCGGGTTAGCTTCCTTAGAAACACCAATAAAAAAATTTAGTCTTATCTCCAATGAACATCATTTTAAGATTCAGAATGTCAAAGTGTAACACTCTTTGTGTTATCATTAAATTTTCTTCTATAAATGAGTACACTTTTCTTCTACAAAGATGCTTTGAGAATTTTTCTAAACGAGAAGAGAACAATAAGACCGAGATTTGTTTTCATTTAGAAATATTAACGAATATTACACTGGAATCTTTAGTAATGAATATTTGGCGGATTTGAAGGAGCACGGAACAATTTTCAAAAAAAAAAAAAAAAAAAAAAAAAAAAGCTTATTTAACGTGAATTCTAGTTCCAAGTGTTCATTATATCAAGTATTTCATTTGAATTCTTCACAAGTGTGTGGTCTTGAAAAGATGATGTTAAGAATGTACTTTGTATATAATATTCAAAATCCAAAATAGACGTCTTACTCAAATGACTGTCGTGAATACTGGTAGTATATCACATCTATAAATTTTCTATTGTCTCTTTTCTTTTTTTTTTTTTTGTTTTTTTTTGTTTGTTTTTTTTACATCCAAAAAATAGGAATAGCGTTGAAGCAATAGTAGTAGAAAGCTCTATTTTTCTTTTTATTTTTTATTTTTTTTTTTGTGAATAAGGGTTTAAGCTCATAAGATACAAAATAGGCAATTCAAAGCAGTGAAATTTCTCACGAGTACCAAAACGAACTGTAATTTTTCCTACGATAAGAAAAAAGAAGGATGTTGTACAAGATTTTTGTGAGTGACCTTCTAATCTTTTACAACATGACAATGTTCCTATGTGTAACTACTGAAATCACCTTTGTTATATTTTAACGATAAGGCTATATTTTTTTTTTTTTTTTTTTTTTTTTTGGAAATCATTGAAATGTTCAACTTGTAACAAAAAAATTACCTTTAAAGCAGTTTAATTTTACGTAAAAAGAAAAGGTCTTATGAAAAAAAATCCTTTAAGAAATTAGAGCAACATAGTCTAACAAAAAACAATAATAAACACACACATACACACCTTGGTATTTTAATATTTTAGCCTATATACTATCTTTCGAGATTTGACTTATCAATACCGTTTTCTCCCACAATCAAATTTAATTGGTCTTAGTCTACTTTTTATTAAGGCGATGTATCTTTACATATCATTTCATCATTTTGATACTATCGTACGTATTCCCTGCATTGAATTGCTGTTGACTCATGAGCTTCAATATGCTTGGCATCTTACTTTTTCAATACAAGTTGCACAAAAGGTAATTGAAATGTGAATAATCAATAGGGGGTTTAGAAGTTAATTGAGAACAAGGAATAAATTTATTTAATTATACATTTTTTTTTTTTGAATATCTACAGCTGGTTCCAATGAGTAAATTAAAAAAAATAAGGTGGGTAATGAAAATTTCAACTTTTTTTTTTTTTTTCTAATTTCATCCTTCGAAATCATCCTTCAAAGCACGAACAGCAGATATTGTTCCAAAAATGAGACCTACAAGACCGAGCAAGACGACAAAGAAGCACAAGATTAACTCGGCAATAGGCTTGTTGCGGAAACCAGTCAATTTCAAATAAAAAATGATTGGAAAGATAAGAATAAGAGCACAATTGGAAAAGGCACCCAATAGAGACATAAAATCACCGAAAAATGGAACAAAGATTGCAATTACTGCAATTATAATCATCAGGGTACCACGGAGAAGGATTCGAAGAGCCCATTCGACAGGCTTGCTGTGGTTAAAAGAAGAGATTCTGAATAGCTTTTCGAGATCCAGAGCAAAGGAGGTCATCAGGATCGGACAGGCCAACAAAACGTGAATAGTAATGATAATCGCAGAAGCAACCTTAGCAGCACCCTCAGGCAAATTTTCATATACAGGAGAAACAACTTGGTCACCATAAACATAGTAACCAGGAACAGCAGTTAAAAAGTAAATACCGGAACAAGTAGCTAAACCGGCTGCAATCACCTTATTCCAGTTGCGTGGGTGTTTCATACCTGCTTCGACGTGGGCGTACACGGGATTTCCACCTATAGAACAGAGTGAGCTTTCTCAAACATGTATTTGTTAGTTTATACCAAAGCTAAAAGTGATAGAACTAAGTGCAATGGGGAACTGATCCCAAATGACGCTATCGTGATGGGCATTGGTGTAATTGACTTTGTTTTGAAGTGCAACCACTATAACAATCAAAACGACAACGACTGTAGCAAGCATACCAAAAGCACTTAAAAACCCAACTTCCTTCATGGAACGAAAGAATATGAAGGGAACGGCCACAATGGCGCAACTAATGATTACCCAAATGGGAAAAGTAAGTTCAGCTCTGGTCCCCGTACATACTGCATGTAAATTTTGCCCAGCCAGGAGCATGTACAATACAGGAACACCGATTAATGAAATAGCAGTAAAAAGGAAGGAAACCCAGCCACCGATGGATCCAAAAGCATCTGTCGCTACTTCTTGATAGGATGATAGACGAGTGCGGCCATTGTGATATAAACAGCGAATCAAAACAATACCAGAATCTGTCAAATAAAAAAAAAAAAAAAAAAAATTTAATACAAGTGGCCTAAAGGTGTTTGCTTTACATGTTGAAAAACCCCAACTTAAACCCAGGATGAATAAACCTGTATCACAAGAATTATGTTTAATGATGTAAAAAGCTTTGCTTTTTTTTTTTTTTTTTTTTTTTTTTTTTTTTTACAATAAAACAACAAGTGGCAAACAAAATCGTAAAAGAAAAGCAAGTAAACAACTTTCTTAAATATACCAGGCGGCACCTGGCGCATTGGGTTTAAAAAAAGTGCACACAAACTAATTTTGAAAATTTGAATTTAGACATGAAAAATTTTAACAAAAAAAAAGCAAAGGTCCCTACTCGACAAACATTTTCTCCGCTTAAAAAAAAACGCAAAGGTAACTACTCGACAAAATTCCTTCAGCCAAAAAAAATTGAAACATTGCCACTCATCACAATCTTCAAGATTTCAGTCGTTTTGAAAACTAAAAATATCTCAAAACAGGTAAATATTTTAAAGAATCATGTTCTTTATCATACTTAAAAAAAACTAGGTCATTCGAGGTATTGTATCTGGCACAATACCATAATTTCTATAATGCATCAAATGGCGGAGTCTGAGCTTTTTCCGGGGAAGTGCAGGAATCATCAAAAGTGAAGGAAATTCCCCTCCCTCTTGCGCGGCAGTGTTAATAAATAAACTAGTTACTATTAAACAATGATGTATCTATGTACAATAAGAGGGTGGTATGGAAAGTGAAAAGGGTACAGCTGCGGTCAGTGTATTTTGGCCGATGATGTTAAAAACAATTATTTTAATGTATAGGCTACCAAAATAACATGAATACTCAAACATCAAATACAATCAAAAATGATGTTTTCAATAACTCAAAAACGTCAACAAAAAATAATGCGTAAAACATCAAAACTGATGTTTGCTGGGTTCCAAAAACATTAAAATAAAAACATCAACTCACATCAAAAAAAATATTTTTACTGCTATTTAAACATCAAACATCAATGAAACATTTTTTTTGATGTCTTGCTTAGCACGGAGCTATCAAAAATTAATATGACGAATACATCAAAGTAACATCAAAAACGTCATACTCAACATCAAAGATTCCGCCACGGTGTTTGAGACTAAAAAAGCATCCTTCTGTCAAATGCTTCCATAATGCTGTGAGGGAAATGGTAAAGCCTTCAAAATGCCCACCGAGTGCTTCTCGCGCCATTTCTAATGTAGACGAAGGATGCTCATCGAAGTAATTTACAAGAAAATGAGTATGATTAGGGAGTAATTTTTTTTGCTGTTCTTCGATTTGCCTTCTTCTTTAACGCCCCTCCAGGCAAGACAGTACCATCACCGGAATTAAATTCTTTGAACAACTTTTAAGCAGTACTGCCGGAAATCATGCGCCTTTTTACTGCCACAGGTACTGACACGCTCTCTTCTTGCAAAATTTCAACAAAACAACGAATTTGCTCTGGACCGTACTTGTTCTTCTTTTTTTTATCGTCTGAAATAGCAACTATACTTAATTCAGTGGTAATCTCTTTTAAATTTTCGTCCGTATCTTTCATCTGAATATCATGAATAGGAACATCGAAATTTGTAAGTGTGTTGATTTCACTGCATTCATAAGCCAATTCCATGACTTCGGTTTCAGTTTCAGGATAATACTCGGTTAGAGGTCGATAATTAATGTGGTCCATTTTCTGTTTCGCAATGTTCAGTGAATGTAAGTGTTTGTAATAATTGTCTTTTGAAAAGTATCTCGTAATAATTTTTGCAATCGTTTCCAAAAAAAAAAAAATTCGTCCAATAGAATTTTGCAACCGTCTCAAATATTTTTTATAACTGTCTCAAAAAATTTTGTAATCGTCTCATTTTAGGTTAAAATCCTGTACAGTCACCGTAAAAAAAAAGCTGGAAAGATCAAACTCCGGTTCCAATTTTTGAAGAACCATCAGATTTTCCTTTTCAGAAGTAAGCATCTTTACCAGTAAATGGCACGATTTTGTTTAATATATTAAACAATAAAGTCTTTTGTTACATTTGGAGTGAAAAAGAAATAAAAAGAAATATTTATAATTGATTTTATTGGCTAATATTTAATGGGATATCCTTTAGCATCAATCACCATCTGCATTCTCTTGGGCATAGTGTCAATTAATTTGTTGACCTTATTAACACTGATTTTATTCCAGATACAGCTGAGAATTGCATGGCTTACATGCTGAGGTCGCTGCTTATGCCAATACTTAAAAAAGTCCTGTTTCAGCTGCATCCATAGATTCTCAATGGGATTAAGATCTGGTGATTGAGCAGGCCATTGCAATTTCTGAATGGAGTGCTCGTCTCTCCAATTTGTTGCAGCACCTGCCGTGTGGATAGGTGCATTATCCTCCATCAAGACGGCATCTTCGCAGTTGTTCATAAAATCGAGCAGGACTGGTTTGTAAACGTACTCTACGAAATCGTGGCTCTTTCTCTTACCCCTGGGCAGAAGGGTGAGCTTTGTCTTCTTTCCATAGGTAATGCCGCCCCAGACCATTAATGAAGTTCTGCCGCTTCTATGTGTTTGCCTGAGACAAGCCTTGAGATACTTCTCATGAGGTTTCCTCCAAACTTTTCGAGCTCCCACATCTTTGCTAATTTCAATGCTGGACTCATCGGTCCAAATGACCTTTCTCCATTGATCCAAGGTCCAATCTTTATGCTCTCTGGCAAACCTAAGTCTGTCCTTTCGATGCTTTTCATTAATAAATGGCTTCTTCACTGCCGTACGTTTACTGTATCCCAGATTGTGAAGCTCATGTGAGATGGTCGCAGTACTGGCCTCAATTGGTAATCTCGACTGCAATTCTTCTAACGTGACTTCCCTATCACTAACTACAGCTCTTTTTAAGACCATATCGGCATATTCGTCGAAAGAGCGAGGTCTTCCATAGCCTTTTGTTCGATTAACAGTTCCGTGGTCTTTAAAATGTTTTACAGTATATCCCACTGTGGAGGTCGCGATGCTCATAATCTCAGAAATCTCTTTCATGGTCTTTCCCAGCTCATAAAGATCAACGATCCTGACTTTTTGTTCAAGGGTTAAATTGGACATTTATAAAAAAATAAGTTGAAAAGAAAGAGAAATCAACCAACGGGGAGCTTAATCTTTCCAACTTTTTTTTTAAGTGACTGTACATTCATTTTCTCCTTCCACTCCTTTCATTTGTCCGAGCTCACTTTGCTTTCCAAAAAAAAATTCCAAATGGCCACCATCCTCACATTCCTTCTTTTGCTTATCCTATATTCAAGTCAGTTTTCTCTTTGTATCATCAACCTAATATCTTACAAATAATAATAATAATAAAAACGAAGAGTTTCTGACCAACTTGCCTTTCATTTGATTGTTTACTGACACTGCAGCATTCTCAAAAAAAAATTTCATCTTGTTCATTTCTTTTCGCCAAAAGTTCTTTCTTTTTTTATTGTTACTCTCTATCCAAAAGGTCTCACTATAATAACAAATATGAGTCTTTTTTTATATTTTTAGCCTGTCACTTACTTTGTTTTTTAGTTTATTTAAAAAAAAAATTAAAAGAAAAAAACCGCCATAAAGATACAACCAAAAGGCGTCTTCTATTTAAAAAAAAATGCAAACACATTTGTAACATTAGATTATGCTAGATTACATTAAATTCAACAAATGTTATGAAATGAAAGACAGTAATGCTCAAGTGACACCTTTAAATTTCTGATGGCTTCACAATGTTGCTTTAATAAAGTGTTTTTTTTTTTTAAAAAAAAAAATACATAGCGTCCAAAATTTCACATGTAAACGAAATTAAAAAAAAATTGCTTTCATCGGGAGTAACTCCCACTAGTGGGAAATTTCCACTTTTCTTTGGAGTTTTGTGTCCCTTTACTGGGTGTAAAAAAAAACTAAAAGGGAGTAACTCCCGTTAGTGGGAGTAAAACCCGCTTACTTCGATTACAATTCCCACTAGTGGGCCTTTTCCCATCTTTGCCGATAAAATTACTCCCTCCATCAGGCCTTTTCTCATTTACATTAAATTAATCCCATTACCGGGAGTTTACTCCCGCAATTTTTCTTCTTAGTGCCACGACAACAAATTGCAAACAGGTTTAACTCTGCTCAGATGGAACAAACTCTTACCGAAAAGATTTTAGAGTTGATCAATAAGGAATATCCTTCCTTGACTCAGGTAACAAAACAACAAAATATTGCAAACACTCCTTATCACTGCGGCGCAAAGTGGACTCTGAATATACTGTAATTACAGTATATTTAAATACGGAATTTAGGCAATTACAGTATATTAACAGTAAATCTGCAGA
>JNDS01004098.1:0-24883 GCA_000697035.1 Rhizopus stolonifer B9770
AAAAAAAAAAAAAAAAAAAAAAAAAAAAATCTCTTTCAGAAAATTTAGGCCTCAGTTACAAGACTTTTACGCGTAAACTACCTCTAAAATCAGTAATTAATGAAGAATATCAAAATTTGCTTTACCAGAAGGTGTTTGTTACCTCAAAAGACTTAAGACACATAATATTTAGAGCAATGTGCTTTGTAAATCATATGTGTATTTCTGGTAGTCATAATGCTGCTCCAAATAGCGTTTTCAACAAAAACTACTGGTACTCTGTCTGTCAGCTCGTGAATGGGAGGAATATAACAAATAGTATTTATACTTCTACCAGCTTAGTCAGCACTTGGGATGCTTGTCGTATATCATTCCCTAATATTGTTTATAAGGAAAAGCTCCAATCAGGAGCAAGCAACTGTTTGTCAGAAGCCTGTACCGAAGTAGCAACATCTTATCAAAATCATATTGCTGAAAACTTTGAGTCGCGAATGATCAAGTATTCAAAATACAAACTTCAGCATAAGTTTATGGTAAGTGTTAATCTTGCTATCGATGTTTTCATTTTACTCATGTTTGCTTTACATCTAACAGTCAATGGCCTCTAAAATAATACATGATATCTCTGTACATTACGCTTATCAGTTTATTTGCGGTGGAACCCCAACGTGGCCAAACATTATATCTGATCTAGTTGAAGAAGAAAAAAAGCCTGTTACTAGCTTTTGTTTGTCACTAAAAAATCCTGTGCCAGAAAGGGTGACACTGATAACCTTAAATAAGAATCCTGAAAAGTTTATCCCCGTTCTTTCACATATTTTATCGGAATATGAGGTAGAACATAAAAACCACCATTCTTTTGACGTTAGACGTCTTTCACTACCGCGTTTGTTTGGACTATTACCTACTCTATCGCTACACTTTAGGTCAATAACGATGAGCGCACTGACATTGTCTGCCTTTTTTTTTTAAAAAAAAAAAAAAAATCCCCCAATAGCAGCGAGCTACAACAAACAGTTGAAAACTTTTACAGACATCATAAATTTGAAGATGCTACGATTCATAGGTATATATAAACATTTCAATGGTGCGATAGGCTTTGAAAACAATTTAACTTGCTCCGTTTATGTTATAACGAGGAGCTTGCCTCAAGTGGCGAAAATCGAACTTTATTTGGCAATTTAATCAGATCAGATGGGTTCTCTGTTGATTTGGTATTTTACAAAAGAAACGAAACAAAAAAAAAAAAAAAAAAAAAAAAAAAAAAAAAAAAAAAACATATACTTTTTTTTATAAGAAGTATGCCAATAATTTCTGAAAAAAGTGTACATAAAGTTTATTAAAGCCATTTGTTATGTAGTTAGGGTTTTTTTTTTTTTTTTTTTTTTTTTTTTTTTTTTTCTGCATAAATGTCATGCGGAAATGAGCAGTGATTTGAATATAGTTTTTGCTTATGAATCGGACCAAACGCCATTCACAGAGATACAAAAAATTAGTTTAACACGTACAGTGAAAGCTCAAGTCACTTTGCTCATAACAGATCTGGACGATGACAATTTCTCAGAAAGGTCGAACGAAATCAGGAATGTAAGTTTACTACACAAAATAAAAAAGTGCTCATTGTAACCTGATTTTTAAAAGCTAATTCAAATTATTGGTGAAAGCATCCGGGAACATCTCTTTTATTTCTTGCTTTCAGATATTTACGAAAATTGGCAAGGCAACTCTCTCAAGATTCGTTTGTTAAACCAACATGTGCATTGCGATACTGAAAAGGCGCAGTCCATTATTACCTTTTGTTTCGCTTTTCGCAAGTTTTGCCAATTGGATAAAGTCTGTGAGCTGAATTTGGACCATTTTGTGGGTTTGGTAGACCTAGATCCTTTTGATAAGGTACTACTTTGTATATCTTTGTTTTATAACGTGGGTGATAATATTAGCCAACAAGGTAAAGAAAATCAAAAGACTACGTATTAAAATAGTATGCTTATTCTGGGCTTTTATTTAGCAAAATTGATATTTACTGCAAACGTACAAGATGCCTTATACATACTACCCAACATAAAGATTTCCGGAAAACATATCAGCTTGTACTTTTTAAATTGCTTTGTAAAAGCATTAGATGAAAACATGTACGAGCCTAAAACGGATGCTATATTTCTGGCTTTAATGCTCGCTGAGAAATGTCCTTTAGATCAAGTGCTGACAGACAGACTCCAAACCATGTTTTCAATTTCAAGCCAAAAAGACCAACTAGAGGAACTCAAATTATTATTGCATACGTACAAAGAACAGCAAGCATTGACAGAAGTAGATATATCACATATTGTTAAGGCTTTAGTGCAACTATTCGGTCATGAATCGACATCTTTTACACGGATTTTAGCTATTCTGATGGAGGAACAGGTATGTTTGTCTCAATAATAAACATTTTGATTTTTTTTTTAAAACCCCCCCAAAATAGGTTTTCCCTTCTATATTAGACGTATTACCTTTTCAACTATCTATCGGAATCGCATTAGAGGCAAGCGTTAAAGAAATGTTCGATTTAGAAATTTGGTTGCAACAGAAAACACAAGATAAAACATTTGTTCAAGACTGTCTAGATTATCTGATTCATAGAGCATCCAGCGAAGCAAATTTTAAACAACAAGGTCTTGATACAAACAATCCTTTATCTATTAAACAACTGGAAACTTTTTTAAAAGTGCTTTCCAAAAGGTATAGTAAAACAAATTAAAATCAGGGTTTAGAAAAAATTATCTTACAAAGTTTTTTTTTTTTTTTTTTTTTTTTTCAAATGTAGGACAGCTACATCGCAGGCCGTCCAACTCCAGAACCAATTTTTGCAACTTTACTCTGACTTCACTACTGTAATTGATGGACTTGGAACGCCCGTTTCAGAAGAGGAAGTTAATATATACTATGTACGCCTATACAACGATAAACTTTCAGTAAGCAGGATGGTCAACATAATGAAGCAACTAAAGGCTTCAGAAAGCACGCGAAATCACCAGCTATTTATGTGTATGGTCCATGTCCTTTTTGATGAATATCCTTTTTTTTTAAAATACCCTGAAAAAGAATTAGCAATCACTAGCGTATTATTTGGACAGCTCATACAACAAGATATCTTATCAGACACTCAGTTAGAAAAAGCCTTTATTTGTATATTAGAAGCCCTGAGTGATCCCACGAAGACAAAAATGATCACCTTTGGAGTAAAATCCCTAAGCCAATTTGAATACAGGCTGTCAGAATTTCCACAGTTTTGTGCAAAAATATTGCAAATCCCAAGTTTTGTAAACTCCCAACCTAGATTGACAAGTATTGCCAAGGCATCTCAAAAGGATGGATACAACCAATCCAAGCTTGATGATGGTATACCGATATCATGTATTCACCTGCCAACCCTATCAAATTCAAAAATCCTGGAAACAAATGGACCTGTTCAATTCAATAACCCTGACGAAAAAACACGGAACAGGATCTATTCTATTATTGATAGTCTCATTGCTAGCAATATAAACAGCAAAACCGAGGAGCTGTTAAATTTACTAAAACCATCATACTACCCATGGTTTGGCTGTTATTTGGTTAGTAAATGTATTTCATCGACACTTGACTTTCAAGACCTATGCGCAAATATGTTGGAGTGTATCGACTCAAAACTGTTAAAGATACACGTTCTTTACGAGACGTTTTCAAAAATGATGGTCCTTTTGAACTATACAACTACCCCTCCCAATTCTGATGATTGTACACTATCAAAAAACCTTGGGTCTTGGCTTGGTAAGATAACGCTGGCTATTAACAGGCCTATCTTGGACAAGTATATAGCTATTAAGGTTAGTTCTACCACATGCTTTCATAACACGATTTTTTTTTAACTTTACGGATTTATTTTAGGAACTGTTACTGCAAGGATACGATACCCAGCGATTGACGATTATTATACCTTTAGTATGTAAAATACTGGAGCAAGGGCCGAAAGGAAAAGTATTTGTACCGCCTAATCCTTGGGTAATGACTATACTCAGGCTTTTGATTGAGATAGATAAGTTTTCCAATCTAATACCCGATTTGAAAGGCGAAATAGAAGCTTTATTCAAAATTTTGTCTGTTAATCCAAAAGGTTTACAAGATATCCATGAATTGAAATTTACGGTATATTAAATTATTTTAAACAATAGAGATTAATCCGTCCTCGATACTTGAGAGAAAATTGATAAAGAGCGATCCCTCTGAAACAATTGCTAACAATAGTATAATTTGTGAAAAGACGGAAGTTATTCCAAGAGTTAGGAATGACAAACAAAGTTTTGCCAATTTTGTCAAACATATCACAATCAATCCACAAATACCTTTAAACGCCACCAATTCTACTGTTCGCGAATGGATTGCACGATCTTTTATGCAATCACTCGATGAAATAGGTGGTCCTGCGATAGAATATGCAGCTAAAGTTTCTGCAGTAACAACACGAGATATTATATTGAAAGATTTTATAAAGGAGCAAGACGAATCAAAAATGAAAAGAGCTGCACACTCTATGGTTCAGGCTTTATCAGCTAATCTGGTCTTAACTTCAACGCATCAATCTTTAGAGATCACTGCAGCAAAAAATCTAAGAAGAACACTTCTGGCTTTAGGATTGAACAATGTAAAAAAAAAAAAAAAACACGAAAGGGCCTTTACTCATTTTTTTTTATAGGGTTTAGTTGAACAATCTACTTTATTAATCGCAGCAGACAACTCAAGCTTATTAAAGTCTACCATCCAGACAATTGCGATAGATAGGGCAACTATAGAAATTGATATTATTTTAGCTTCTGATTTTGTTAAAAGAAAAAGACACCGTGAACAATGGCCCAATCAGCCCTTTATTGACATTGCTAACCAGTCACAATACTCAAATTTACTTCCTTGGAAGCTCCAGCCTAGCTTTGATGGGGTTCAACCCTCTCGACTACTGATATATGAGGGCTTCTCTCCTCCTGATACTTTTGATCGCTCATCTCCTTACTTTGCTGGAAGTTCTTCTCACGACAGCACTAATATAGTAGATCAATTGCTTGAACACAAACACGAAAACTACACGTCAACTTTTACAGAAAGTGTGTTTGATGAAAAGGTTAAAGAAAATAAATAAAATTATTTGTAAACTACGAGCATTCTCCTTTTTTTTTCTTTTTTTTTTGTTTAAATCCTTGTTCTCGAAAATAGTAGTCAGTACTAGCCCTGGAGAACTGGAATATAGTAATAGGCGCTTATAGGTTAAATAAGAGATAAAGGAAGAATTAGACTGAATACATTTATGAGCGAAAAAAGAATATCAGGAATAAATAGACAACACCAATGTATAATTTTTCATTGTTTATTATTCCAATCCGCACTTGTTCGGACCGGAATTTTATTACAGATTGTAATTATTATATTTTTTACCATTTCAAGAGTAAGCGGGTATAGCTCAGCTGGGAGAGCGTTAGACTGAAGATCTAAAGGTCGGGTGTTCGATCCACTCTAGCCGCAAAACATATCCAATTGAAGCACATTCAAAAGTGTTTCATATGATTTTTTTACTTGCACTTGAGCAACAAAAACTTTGGAATATTGCAGCATTCACGCCCTTTATTTTGCTGTTGTTGTAAACAGTAAGAAAAAAAATCATGTTGTTGTTGCACAACCGCCCTCTTTTTCCTCAGGACAAAACCAATGGTCCTAAAAAACTACAACTGAAGTCCTAAAAATCTACAACTAAAGTCCTAAAAAATTACAACAAAAATCCAAAAAAAAATAGAAAACAGTACAAAAATCCAAAAACAAAACTAGTATAAATAACCCTTCTTTCGACTTTACTCAACTTCACTTTACTTTTACTTTTACTTTATTTTATCTTTTTATCCTTACACCCAATAAATCTCAAGTTGTTTTTTTTATAAACTTTTGATCTTATTATCAACCTACAAGTCAAGTCCTTTGAAGCCAATATATCTTCATCGTAATCCCCTTTTTTATTTTACTCTTTTACTTTTACTTTTACTTTATTTTATCTTTTTATCCTTACACCCAATAAATCTCAAGTTGTTTTTTTTATAAACTTTTGATCTTATTATCAACCTACAAGTCAAGTCCTTTGAAGCCAATATATCTTCATCGTAATCCCCTTTTTTATTTTACTCTTTTATTTTTACTTTACTTTTTACTCTTTACTCAACTCAAGTCTGATCTGCTTAAACAAGATCTGGTGGTCACTTTACAAGAACCTATTTTATTCAACCTTAAACAAGAACTATCTCTGCTCAGGCACAAACACTTTTATTTTTATCAATCACAACTACTCTTAAAGCCATAAACCCGAACAATAACAACACACGAGGAGCAACCTCTCATTTTCTTTGACACGCCGATTGAACAATGAATCGTTCAATTTTTATACACAACTTGAAGAAATGGACAGATGCTCAATAAATACCTAAAAAATCAAAAATGCAAGAAACACAAAAAAAGAAGAAAACTATAAAAGAAACCATATTTTTACTTGGACTTATAAACTTGACTTTATTTTTTCAATTCTATTTTTTATTTTATTTTTATTCAAATAAATCCTCAAGCATCTGTTTTTTTTTTAAGACATCTTTGGATTCTACTTTAAAACAAATAATCAAGTCCCTTGAAGTCAAGATATCTTCATTGCAAATTCCCTTTTCTTTATTTTACTATTTTATATTCCTTTTATTTTTTTATTTCTACTTAAAACAAGTCTGATCTACTCAACAAGATCTGGTGGTCACTCTACAAGAACCAAATTTACACTTCTTAAATCAAACATTACTCGTACTCAAGGCAATACGCTTTAATTTTCTCAAATACAAAACCTCAAAAATCCCTATAAACGAAATTTTACAATGTCAGGCCTTCAAATTCTTTTGTTGAATCACAGGGCGGTCCGGTATAACGAAAGGGCGTTTTGTTACGACGAAACGAAGGAACCAAAAACAGAACATAACACAAAAAAAAACAAAAACATATATATATTAGCAAAACTTTTTTTTTGTTTTGATTATTATTATCATCATCTTTACCTTTATCTTTTTCTTTTTCTTTTTCTTTTTATCAAAACTACCAATAAATATCCTTCGAAGCCCAAATGCTTTTAGAGATCCCTTATTTGTAATTCACAAGAAAGTAATAATCCCTTGAAGCCGAAACAACTTCATTGAAACCCCTTTATTTTTCTTTTTCTTTTTATCCAATCTCAAATTTTATTCAATCTCAAGTCTGATCAGCTACACACGATCTGGTGGTCACTTATAACTCATATCAAATACTCTTTTGGATACCAATCAAGTCCAAATCTTTATTCAATTTACAAGAACCTTATCTCCATAATTTATTTCAAGACACAACCCTGAAAGAATATCCAATTTCACACTACTGTAACGGCGAATCTGCTTTTATCAGCTCAAGTGATGAATCGAACTGAAAAATCGCTTTAACAAACCAACTTCTTATATCAAACCACAAAAATACAAAAACAGAACAAAATATAAAACACCAAAAAACATACAAATACTCTCCTATATTTTACTCAATTCAAAATTATCTTCTTCCTTCTATATTTTATATAACAATAAATCTCTTTTAAGAGTCACAGTTACTTTTTTATTATAACCTGAAGAAATCCCTTGAAGAATCAATACTTCACTGTAACCCTTTTTACTTTTTACTTTATTCAAATTAAGTTTGATCTACTATACAAGATCTGGTGGTCACTCAACAAGCAAACTTTTATTACTCTACTTTGGAACTAAATCCTATCAAAACCTTGATCCTTATTCAAGAAACACAGACCAAACTACTCCTAATACTTAACTTCAGTCAAGATTCAACCTAAAATAGCAAAATCGCAAAAACAGTGCAAAATACAAAAGCCAAAAACATATAAATACCCCCTAACAATCCTCACTTATTTCAAAAACTTCACTTCGGATTTACCTTACTTTTTCCGTTTCTTTTCTTATTCATTCACGAATAAATACATTTAAATCTTTTTTATTTTTATAACTCAAAGATTCGGAAGTCCCTTGAAGAATAATTACTTCATTAAAATCCTTTTTTTTTTTTATTCCTATTCTACTTTATTTTTATCAAACTCAACTCTAGTCTGATCCACTTAACAAGATCTGATGGTCACTTAACTCAAGCGAACTTTAATTCAACTTGCAACATCTTTTTGACTATAATAACTCAATTGAGCTTTTTTATTTCGTGTCAAGGCTATTCAAACTACTTTACTATTATCTATAAACCCTATTCAAATCTGCAACCAAACCAAAATCCACATTGTTACGACGATAATAAGTGTTTCTGTTGCTCAGAATCCTTTCATTTCTTAGAACCTTGAAAACATTATATAAAATCAATAATAGTAGTCGTTAAAAAAAATAAAAAATAAAAAATAAAAAATAAAAAATAAAAAATAAAAAATAAAAAATAAAAAATAAAAATGGAAAACCTTGAAGACTATCATCAGTATAAATCTCTCTCTTTCAAGAACTTTTTTTTACTCAACTTATTTTTTACTTTATTTTTTTTTTTTTATTTTTATTTTTTTTTTTTCACTTAATAAATCACAAATGTTTTTTTTTTCTTGAAAACTTTTGATTTTATTCTTGTAAACAAATAAAGTCCTTTGAAGTCCCCTTTTTTTTGTTCTTTTATTTTTACTCCGCCTTTTAATTTTTTTATCCAACTCAAGTCTGATATGCTTAACAAAATCTGGTGGTCACTCTCATAAAAACCTATTTTTATCTAACTTTAAGCAAAAATTATCTCTGCTTCAGGGACATTTCCTTTTACTTTTATTAATCACAAGCTACTCTTAAACCCAAACGCACGCAAATAACATTATGCCGATCAATATCGGAAACTTAATTTTGATTATGCAGATAAAAATGTCTGCAACATGCTCCTGAACGACGTGACAATGTCATTAGCGTATATCTGTATGAACTGTTATAGATTTTCTTTAAAAAAATTGACAGTACAAATCAGAAATTTTGTATTATACTGGGTCTATCAATTATGAAGCTTAACTTTTTAACTTTAAAAAAATGTAATTGCTGACTTCAAATGTTCATCAATATTTAACTCCAGTTTTAGTAAGATCAAAAATACGTGAACCAAAAACATCTACTGTTTTTATACTTCTAATAATTTTCTTTTTTCAAACCTCGCCTTCAACCACTTTTAATTACCACACATACATACACACATACATATATATATATCTGCTTTTATTTGTCTACGAATAAATACTCTTGATTCAAAATATATTATATTGCATTTTTTATATACAAAGATCCAGAAGCCAATGAAGAACAACTACCTCATTGAAATTCCCTTTTATCTTACTTTAATAATTTCTTTTCATTTATTTAAACAAGCCTGTGATTAAGTTGCATTTTATGCCATGTCGTTTGTAACATATTTATTTGCTTCTATTGAGGTGCTAGCAACACCAGAATTATCTTGTTCCTCATTTGGTTCAACGTCTTTTGTATAATCCTGCGTTGGTGCAATTGGCAGACGTAAATCTGCTGGGAATCCACGATAATGTAAATTTTCTGGTTCTGGATTACAATATGTATCTGCTGGTATTCCTAATAAATCAAAATCGTTTGCAGCTCTTTCAGTCCAACTTATGCGATCTTCAGGCGTGAAAGCAAATTTGCCTAAATTAGCCCAGTAAAATGCTTTTAAAAATTTGATTTCATGAATAAAGTGCATCTCAAAGATCCCATGACGAAGTACCTGTAAATAGTGATAGTGTTATAGTTAATGGTTCTTTGTCTATTAATTGGTTCATTACCATGTATCCCTCAACCATACGTCTTGTTGCTATGTAAGGAAGAGCTCTCGCCAAATATAAGCACGGCTGTGTAAATTCCCAAAACTTGACCAGCTGAAAGGCACGATTTAGTCTAGATAATCCCAAAATAAATTTTTCATAATTTTTGATGTCACCATCAGCTACAAGATCAATCTTTCCGTCTTCCACCATTGAGTAAAGTCCCATAGTGGCAAATATTAGACCGAATATCGGAAATATGTTTGCTAATTTTGAGTTTTTAGCGGCTGTGTAGATTTGTAATTAAAAGAAAAACTTACATGTAACGGTCAAAGAAGGAAGCACATTTACCAGCTTTTGAATATGACGTGCTGCTAAGTCATAGACGCGATTTCTGGCGTAATAGCATACTAGAGTACCATGTATTGCTATTCTGTTATAACTAGCTGCTTCTGGTGTATATGCTTCTAGCAAGGCTACATAAGGGCTACAGTCAGCCATACAGTCCATGACAAGGGCATTGCCAATATTGTAGACACCTAACCATATTTCAGCTTCATAATCGCCATTGGTATGGGCAGTGTCTGCCATTTGTTTTAATAAAGCCATATCAACAGAAGAGCCGCTAAAACTTCCTTCAAAAATTCGCATTGTTACTATAAGGCCCACAGACATATAAAACGATTGACAATCTGTCACAATGCCTAAAGTCTTTGCTTCTTCTGTCACTTGGTAAAGTAAGTTTCTAGCACTAGTGAATTTTCCAGCAGCAAAGCATAAGAAGGCACACACCGAAAGTGTATCTGTGTTGGCTTTGACATTGTTCATTAGTTTGAGTGCCTTGGATATATAGTAGATACTGTAATCCTTGCGATCGTTTAACCAGAACAACAAAGCGTTTCTTGCTAAAAACAGGCTGTAGTTTGGTCCAGCATCGTCGAGTTGTTCGCAGGCATTTAATCCAAGTAAACAGGCATATGTACACCCTTTCCCGTTTCCCGTATAGTAGTATATATTGAACAAGTTTTCCATAATTTCTATGATACGGCGCACACGGTCTTTTTGGGAGGCGGCCTCATAATTTTTGTTAGAATAACTGAAATGCCTGTGGCAATATTGAACAAATCGATTCACCCAAAGTTTGTAAACAAACCGAGGTCGCGTTTTTGGCCAAGGATTTCCTAGAGTGTCTAATGCTTTGTGTAAGAACCTTTCGCCTTCAGGTAGTTTTGTCCTCATTGTAAAACATATGCCCAGACGGCGGTATATGTCACTCATATGCATATCTCCGAATTGCTCTTCAAGGTTATTTTGTTCCAATATTTTCACAATCATTTGAAGATTGGCAGTGGCTTCTGGTAAAGAGTAGTTTTGCATATTCTGATCTGCGAGGGCTTCTAAATAATAAAGTTGTTTACCAATGGCATCAGTTTGTAAATAGTGTCGGGCTATTTTTGGTATGATTTGAGGATGGTTGTCACGACTAAGTTGTGTTTCATAATATTTTGCTAATAAACGATGTAGTGAAATGCGTGTTTCATAAGAAACCATATCATATATACTCTGGGGAATTGTGATATGGGTAAAGCAATACAAGTCAGCCAAATTTTCTAACGAGTTTCCACTATCAGCTTTTTGCAAAAAATTATAAACATCAAGCCTAGTCAAATGCTCTTGAGCTTCGTCCTTGTTTTTGCTTTGAAAAATAAGATTGTTTTGTTTTGCTACTGATCCAATCTCATATATTGTAAAAAACTGATCTAGACAAGCAGCAATCTTTTTTTTTTTTTAAAAAAAAAAGGTTTGTGAGATGGTTTAGGCGAAGGTATTTACCGTCAAAAATTCTTGATAGTTAGGATCAAGTCGATCAAACTGCATTTTAATAATTCTCTTGTAGTCAAAGTTTCCAAGAAGATCTTCCAAATCAAAGCTACTTACGCTAGGAACCAATTCCCCCTGCACAACTGTAACGTGATTGAAATCTTTCAAGATTATAGACATATTTCTGTATTAAAAAAGTCAGTGTTTTTTTATTCTTCATAAGTTTTCTGAACACCTACTTGACGTATAATGGGTTTCCACCTGTACGTTTCTAAAAGTGAATTAAAATAATTTAATCTTTTTTTTTTTTTTTTTTCTTTTTTTTTTTATTACCTGAACAACCTTGACAATTTCCTTATTAACTTTTCTTACACCTGTATCGAAATTTTGGAGAATTATTTCGCCAATCTCGTCTTCAGATAGTCCATTTAAAAGTATTTCCTCATAAGATCCCACATTTTTGTACAATTCAAGAAAAGTAAGATCATAATCTCTTACAGGACGAGTAGCCATAAGTAGCATAATTCTCTGACAATGTTCATGAATATGTTGTAAAATATTTAAAGATGCAGAATCAGCCCCTTTATAATCCAATTAGTTTATGAATATCAATTTTTATACCTACATTGAACATCATCGCAAATAAAGACAACACCCACATACTTTGAGGAATAATGAGCCATTCGTGTAATTACTCCAGTCAACAAAATATCTCTCGCTCTTCCATCTAATAGCCTTGTGTATCTGTTTTCGTCAACATCATTCAATTTTGTGAAAATTGCTTTAAAAAGTGGTATGTAGCCCTCTTCCTCTCCACATTTACAAAGACACCGCCTGATCAAATTGAACATTTCATTGTTGTTATCAACATGATTGGAAGGAGTCGCGAATGACGAGTGTGGCATGGATGTATGTGATGCAAGACGCCTAAACCAATCTCTACTTCTTATAAAATTAGATGATGCAGATGTAGACGAAGGAGAGGAATCTGTTGAATTTTCTTCATCTTCTAAAGGATAGCTTTGACTTGGTGTATGTAAGCTGTTATTACTACTACTAAAAGTACTATTTGAATAAGAACTTGTTCTAAGTGTAGATTTGTGTGGGATTTTTTCTGAGTCAATGACTTCAAGTAAAGTCATCATTATGTTCCTCAATAAATAGTATTTGCTTCCTTTTTCAACTGTGAAACGTATATTAAATTATAAAATCTTTGAAAATCCTAGTTTACCTTCAGTGGAAGAAGACCAGCTATTAAAAGTTCAAACTGTTAAAAGCAGTGCAAAATAAAACTTGAATTATTTACCAACTCAGGACATCATGTGAAGCGATTGTTTTATGTAATTTTCCACAAAAAAAACTTTTACCGCTTCCAGAAGGACCAGACACAATCAAAACATGATGGTTTGGAGTCTCGAACCAGCTATCAATAAAAGTAGTTGCTTTGTTCATTTCAGATTTGTATCCAATAAATCCACATGATTTTTCAACGCTCAACAAAGATATTCGTTTGTCTCTTTCTGGCGAAGTAAATTCTTGTATGCTGTATATTTGCACCGGCTTCACTTTTCCTTTGACCAAGTTCTCACCCAAATCTTCAAACTCACAAAGACCCCCAATTTGCTTTTTGGTTGCTTGATCACATACAACGTTTTGTTTAGAGAATGAAAACTTGAGCATACGCACAGCAATTACAATTGTATCGCCAGCTATACTAGCATCTCTTCTATACGGACTATTATGAGGAAGTATTGCAGTGAAAATAGTGCCAGTTGATAGTGAAATAGCAAAATCGTCATAGCCACAACTGCGTAGCGTGTCTCTAATATATAGAGCTGCTTTTGCTGCAAACACTGCTTCACGCTCATGAGAAAGTGGAGGAAGTCCAAAAACGGACAGAGTAGTGGCACCTAAAAGAGTTGTTAATCGTTAAATACACAACAATCAGCAAACCTTTATCATCGATTGCAAACTGTTGTAACATTCCTTCATATTCAAATAAAGCTTTGATGATAACGATGATAATTTCTTGCACCTTAAGAAGACCATTTTTGTTTGTAACATCGGTTTTGCCAAAGCTAACAAACATAATTGTAACATCCCGAAATTGAGCAGGTACATTTCCGTTAATGCTATTTCTCATTCGATAGAGTGCACTTCTGTTTAGATATTTGTAGTAAAATCCGTTGCGATCTGCGGGAAGATTCATGTATGAAGTGTTTCTAACACGTGGAACCAATGGATCAATAGATAGCTTAGTTGCTTGCTTTCTTATACCAGGCAGTCTTTTGATGTAATCAGTGTTTGTTTTACTATTCAGAGATGATGTTTTCTTGTGAGAAGAAACTGTAGGATGTTTAAAAGAAGGTCCATTGGGGAAACCAATGTTCTTTTGCGCATGAACGGAATCAACAATGTTTTTTATGACGAAGAATTGCCTTCTTCTTTCAAACGACAGATTCATTCCTTGATGCCGAACAGATTCATAAGCCTCTGGTGTTATACTGAGCTCTCCTGCTTTTGCAACCGACAATGCTCCGTCTAATGCTTCAACAGTACATCCACCAATGGCATATTCTAGTCTTCCACAGCACTGTATTGTCTCATCGGAAGGTTGGTCTTTTTCGTCGTATGCCTGGAAGCTAGTATGCTGGCAGTTGGGCGTATTCCATTCTTCTTGGTCAATATCACCAACCACTATATTAACAACATCACCACAAGACAAAGCCATATGTAGTTCTAGATCAATTGAATTACTGCTGTCAAAGTTTGCTGAAGACCCTTCAGTTGCTGCACTTGCTCTTCTGATATTGTTTTTATGTTTGTGGCTGCCATTTTTCTTTGTTACAAATTTCGATACCCAGTTACTATTAAAAAATGTGTTGTGTTCTTTGGCAGAATTTTGTTCATTACTAGATGGATATATGTCTGGAATAGATTCTGTCCGAACGCTGTTATTCTCGTCGTCTTCGAACGGATTCATAGCATCATAAATATTTGGACTAAAGTTTTCGTTTTCTTTTTCATTGAAAGTTCTGTACTTAGATCTTTCTTCGGCCGTCAAGTAAACCCTATAATGAGAAAGTCGAGCCAAAAGCTGTAATCCACACTCAATCGCTCTTTTTATCAACATACTCTTTTGCTTCTCGGTTGCTTCATAATCTTCGTTGGCTACTGAGCTAGCATCGTCTGATGTTTTTTCGTCAGAGCCTTGCAACACTTGAAAACAAGCTAAAACAGCGTCTCCTAAGAACTTTTTGTATATGGCTTAGGATATGCATATATATATATATATATATATAAATGTGCTTGTAGTTACTTTTACTACATCGCCTCCATAAAACTCTATAATTTGAATACACTTTTTTTAAAAAAAAGTTCAGAGACACTTATTCACAAGACTTTTTGGGGTACATACCTCTCCCATATAAGCACCGATTTCCATTGCGATAGCTTCAGCTCCAGAATCGCCTTTTTCTTGAGCCTTTGTGGTTAGCTAAATTTTGATTATTTAGCTATTTTTTATCGATTTCTTCTTTACAAAAGCTTACAGAACTAAAACCTAAGCCATTTGTTAGTTTGCAAGCTGAAATTCACTCACTTCCTTGGCTGATCTAACTTACCGACAATGTCGACCATTAGCACAACGCCATATTTTGTGTGGCTATACGGAGTTTTTATCCCTTCATCGTCAGCATGTAACACTCTCACGTACTACCAAAGATTTTTAAAACTTTTTGCATAATGATTTATGTAGATTGCGATCTTGTTAGTTACCTTTGAGATAAATGGTGCAATGTTGAACATCGAGTTTTCTTTTTCTTTAGCCTAAGTCTAAAAGAACTATTTTATACCACTTATAGAAAAACAAAATACAAAAGTGACATATTATGCCAGATTGTATAGCAATACACAAGGGTTTTCAGAAGAATACTCTTCACAAATATTGGTGGAAATGGAGAACGGTGTTTGAAATGTGGTTTCCTAACATTTCCATACTTTCTGAAACCCTTTAGTACAGTACCTCCAGTGCTAATTGACGCTTTTTTAAAAACACCTTGGGCATATAACTAACTTAATTTACGCTTCTGTTTATATCAATTTGTATTAATAATAAATATCAAAGTTGAAAACGATCGATATAGAGGTTATTAGAGAGGTGCTATTCGCAGACATTTATCAAACATATTTACAGAATGGGGACTAATGTTCCTGAGTATAGATGGTCTTGTCTCGTTTGATGCATCGGCTACTCTCACTTTAAAGCCATCAGTCGTTAAACTTTGTTTTATTGTCATAGTTATTCATTGTGGACCAGAAATTCTCGATCGAATTAAGCTCAAGTGAATATGGAAGAAGACAGATGCTTCTAAATACCCTGAATTTTTCTTTTTTTTTCAATTTTATCAACCGTACGAATTGGTACATTGTCCATAACAATGCAAAATCTCTCAATCTCAGGAAATTAATCCATACAATTCATTGCCTTCTGTAGGATATCATGCAATGACCGGTGACAGTACCTTTAGACGCTAGTTTTTGGTTTGTAGTTGTTTTCTTTTACGAGCTCCATCAATTTTAATCCTCTTCGATTTAGAGCCGGACACTCTGATCTTAATGTTCACCACACCCATGGCAGACATTGCTCCTAAAATAGTGTGAGATACCGCACGAGCAGCGAGTGTAATGATTGTAGCCGGAGTGCCATTGGTAGATCTCATTATTGTTAGTGAAATTTTCGTAGACGTCCTATTTTAAATTCTCTTTCATTCGTCTTATCAATTCTAAGCGATTTTAGCCTTGACTTCAGCTCTTTCTTCTACTAGCGCTATTTTACAATATTTGTAGTTGACCAGATATAAAAACAGGACCTTCTGCTCATTTGCTCTTGTTAATTATATGAATTATATCGACTATATCTCTCGTGCTGTTCTTTGCATCATTCAGAATTTTAATCAGGTCATCAATAGTATCCTAAAAAAAAATATTAGATATGAGCAATGTTGTGTAGTATAAAAAGAATTTGCTTTTATCCATACACAATTTACCTCATCGATCTCAAATATGTTCACTATATTCGCGATACCATTTTTCACCAGATCTTTGTAAGTACGATTGTAGATAATGAATGCCACTTTCTGAAGCAAACAATCGTTTTTACTGATGAGTAGTGAGTGGAGCCCAAAAACTGGGATAGCATTGCTAACGCAAATTAATATAATCAAAAGCGCACTTTGGGTTAGTTCAAAAGCGTAGATTGGCAGAATCAAAAGCACCAATTGGCACTGGAGGCACTGCATCTCTATTTGAGGTCTCCATCAGGAAATTCAAAGTTATAGCAAGAAAGAAAATTTCAAAAGAACATAGCCTTGAATTTGTTGTCCGTACCCGACAAAATAAGGCTCTAGCTGAAATAGTCTTTACATCACTCGACAACCTCAACTTTATTTAAATTATCAAAAGTGGCACAAAAAACTGTCTCTCCAGACTAACACATATTACATGTACGCTTCACAAACATCTCCTTTATTAACAAAAATGAATATTTTTAAAAATATAAATTGGAAGGTTTTATATGATACACAAATGAAAAAGATTATAATATAAGAATATTTTTTTAAGTGAGGATGTTGACAAAACGTCTCCAGAAACGAATATACCATGGACCAGTGATTTCCTCTCTGTCTTCTTCAGTGAATATAGGATCAGCGCGACCAGTATCAAGATCAATAAGGTCCAATGGGATCATTTTGGAGCGTGTCCACAGCTTTGTAATGATAAATCCAAGTACACAGAGGATAAGACCAGCATAATTGCCAATCAAACCGACTGGATCTGCAGGAACAAAATAAGAGTAACCAGCAATCAAAGAGATAACAGTACAAGCAACCATACCAAATATGTCACCAAATGGATGAAATGGTGTATGAATTGGAAGATCGTCAATGTTGCGGTTTTGAATTTTCATAGCTTTGCGGAATCGATAATGAGCAAAACATATACCACCCCAAGTTACAAAACCAGCTACACCGGACAAGTCAGTGAGTACAAGAAATAGGGCCTTTCCTGGAATAAAAGATGTAGCAAAAGTCACAAGACAAACAAGTGCTGTACATATTAAAGAATAAATAGGAACGCCACGACTGGAGATGTGTGCTACACGAAACAAACAAAATAAAGTCAGGTTGGCTTTAAATTTATAGGTCATATTGGCTTACCGAGCTTTTTGTGAGCAATTCCTTCATTTGCTAATGCACAAAGCATACGAGAACTGACATACATTCCACTGTTTGCACAAGAAAGGACAGTGATCAAAATTACGGCATTCATGATGTGTGCAACACTATTGAGGCCAGCCAATTCAAAAACAATAGTGAAAGGAGAGACAGTGACAGAGCTTGAGCTGCTAAGATTACGAGGATCATCATATCTGATGAGCATACCCATGATAAACACTGCGAACAACAGATGAGTAAAAAAAGAAAGTTTAATCATTTAAAACATACCTGATCCTAAGTAGAAGATAAGAATACGCCAGAAAACGTTTTTGATGGCACGGGGAACTTGCTATACAAATTCATTAAAATCTGGTAGTTTTTAGACAGAGGCTTAATAAAATACCTTGACGGGATTTTCACATTCACCAGCAGTGATACCAACAATTTCAGTACCTTGCATACTGAATGAAGCTAAAACAAAGGCATTGACTACTCCAAGAGCACCATTAGAGAAAGCCCCAGGGTCATTCCAGTATTTGAATCCATAGACTACGTGGGGGGTAGTATTGCTAAGTCAGAGTTTAATATGGTTATTTCTAGACTGCTTAAGATAGTCTTACCCTACTAAACCACCAGAAGTAATACAACCAACAATAATAAAGATGACTACAGCCAAAATTTTGATCTATAAAAAGTTAGATTTTTTTTTCGTATTATGAAAAGATATCGGGAATACATACAATACTAAATATATATTCTGCTTCTGCATAACTACGAGCACCAAACAGATTTAAAACAAAGATAATGATCAGCCACATGCCAGACCCTAGATGATGTTTTTAAGATACATTATAGGATTTTGTAGTATTTAAAGTACTTACAGGCCCAAGATGGAACCTTGTCTGTCCAAAAGCTCATGATAAGTGGAATAGCAGTTAATTCACTTGCAACAATGATAGCCCAGCATGCCCAGTAGTTGTAACCAATAGTAGCGCCAAACGAACTGTCAACAAATCGGCGACAGAAAACAGTAAAGGAACCAGAAACAGGAATATACGTAGCCATTTCTCCCAGAGAAAAGGTGACCCAATATACAATAAATCCAATGATAGCATAAGCAATCAAAGAGCCCGCAGGACCTATATAATAGTAAGTAATCTTGATGCAAATGTAAATTGGCTACGGCTTACCAGCTGCGTTCAAATTTGCTCCTGATGAGAGGAATAGACCTTGCCCAATTACACCACCAATCGAAATCATCTACAATAGGAATAGATCAATTAAAGTGCATAGCAAGAATATTTTGATGTGATAAACACGTACAGCCAAATGACGAGCCTTTAAAGTTCTTTTCAATTTAGGCTGTTGGCTCTCCAAAGAGCTAACTGTTATTTTGTCGTCGTGTTCTGCGTATTCTTCCATTTTTGTTTCCTCCTTGCCAGAAAGGACCGAGATATTATCACCTTGTACTTTCTCAACAATCATTATAATCTTTATTAAATGGAAATAATAATAAAAAAAAAAAGTCGAAAGAATGATTTGTGAGAAAAAGGTGACTTTTTAAGAGTATTTATATGGAAATTGTAATCTACAGCAAAATACGGATTTGCACTTAATCTCAGTTTTTGTTATCTATCTCTGATAAAACAAAAGGTGCAACACGAGCGGATCAAGTTTTACAATTCGTGTACATCCAAGACTTTTTTTATATGTTGAAACCTATTCTCACGTTTCAATTTTCTTTTTTATGAAACCCAAGAGTCAATCTTATTTGTCTATCGTTATGAACTTTATCGGTTTTTTACAAAAAGAGCACACATTCCAGATTTAACTTTGTGAAACATAAAATACCAATAACAGTTCTTTATTTTTTTTTTTTATCTGTTCAATAAAATATCACACGTCTCCATAAAAGCACCATGCATTTGTAACATTCAAATTCAGCTCACCCCATTACTGTTTGACTGTGTCCTCTACCATATACAGTGGTTTGCGTTTAAAAATCAAGAATTTTCAGCTCCTGTCACCATTCGAAAAGGGGATGCCAATTTCCACATAATTCCCAGGAAGTAGGAGCATAGGCTGGTATTACCTCTACAAGCTTCCATTTGCCCGGTCTTGATAGGATCATTTTGGTTAAGGTCAGTGTCTGCTTTATCACTTGAACACCAAGCGTACGCTTTTTTTTTTATTATTGTGTCAATACTAGCTCTTTTGTTCTGCTTCATTGTGCTAAGTAGGGGGTTACTAAATTCTACCAAGAGTTTCAGAGTATCGTCAAAGGGGTGGCTTACTGTCTTTTTCAAATCCACTACTGCATTCAATAAAAAATTCTTAATTATCGATCGTGGTGTTTTTTTTCCCAATCCATCGGCATATTTTCTATTAGAATAATGTGGATATTCGTATTTGTTACTTATGAAAGTGTTGTTGAGTTGTTGCTGAATATAGTTTCGGCACTGTGATCAAAGAATCGATAGCAGCTGTTGTATAATAAAAGTTGTTTTAGTGACCACCAGATCTTATAAAGCAGATCAGACTAAGTTGATAACAAAAAGGGTAAAAAGTAAAAGGAAACCAATTGTTCGATTTCCTCATATTGCCTTCTTCATAGGTGACGTTGTGACCTCTAGTGAGGCTTGAGCTGTTAAAGTTTCTTTTATAGCTTCTGGTGGGACTTGAGTTGTTGAAGCTTCTTTTGTAGTTGATGTTGTATTAATATATTCTTCTTCAAATTCATGAAGAGCCTTATTTGTTAAGGCGGGGCCAAGAAGTTGTACTTTTTGGTAAGCGTCTTTTCGTGTTTTTGCGATCTTTTTTTTCCCTGAAATATTGGCTAATTGGTTTCAACTTCCCTGCTAAACGCTTTGAGAAACTTTTTCTTTTGTTCTTCTATTGAAGAAATATCCATATACCTTTTGAAGGTATTCCTGATTTTCACGGGTAGTGGCAATGAATTATTTGTACTGTTCAGCAGTTTGTATAAAGCAGATTTAATATCACTATATATATTTAGGATCCTTGTTCATTAGTATATCCTCTGAGAGGCTGTCAATATGCAAATACAGATCCCCAAAATCGCTAACCAGTGTTATCAGAAGGTAATCACAATTTACAAAATTTTTTCCTGTCTCTTCAATAAGAATATAGTTTTTATTGTAGTCGCATGGGAATTTAAATGAAGCGACCATTTTCAGAAGCTTTAAAAGTTAAAGCATTTTGTACCTGACAGAGAGGTTAAAAAAAAAAAAAAGTTACGCGTATTTTTTGAATGCAGGAATATGATAGATAACATCATCAAAATAATAAACTTTTTTTTTCATTATTATTATAGAGCATGTCGGTAAGCCTTATAAAACTCCAAGAGGAAGCACCCATCTTGGTTCTTGGCTAATAAAGATAAAAAAAAAAGACAGATAATTTGGACACTGCAATGAAAGTAATCTGTGCTTGGTACTATTACAGCTTTCTTGATTGCTTTGTCAAGAAAAAAAAAAAGCAACCTCCCAAACTTAATGATACATTTAACTTACTCACCCAATAGCTGGTATTTCATATCTGTAACACCGAATATAATAATAATTTTTCAGGCCTGAACGAAATCAAATCATCAATATCGACCCATTTTAGAAACATGCCAAAAAACAGATATGTTATCTTATTGAATTAATAAGATTTTATCATATGTTATCTTTAATTCATAATTATAAATAAATACTTTGCCACTTCCAAAAAAAAAAATTGAACGGTGACAGGAGCTGAAAATTCTTGAATGGTCGGCAAAAAGTTTGAACGCTCTAGAAAATCCTTGATTGGCTGAATAAAAAGCTGAATTTTTAAACGCATCATTCACGGCCTGCCATCATATAAACAAAGATCTTTTTCTGCTGGTAACAAAAAACCAACTAGTTTACAGGTATGTACGAAATTTAATTTATCCACTCAAAACTGCAATTTGTCTAATATTCTTCTGTGCATACCGTCTATTGATTTATTTCAATTGTCTCGAAAAACAACTTGACTTGTCTAATATTAGTTTGTTAATTGTCTAATTTTAGCCTAGAAACCTGTAGATAAGCTGTAGAGATTTACTACAGTAACACAATGTTTTGGGTTTGTTATCATTATCAATAAAGCTTGTTCGTACCAAGATAAGTGATAATGATATGACAAGGTAAATAACTGTATACTTTTCAATTTGCGAGAGTCGTATTCAGACAAATATGTAGTATGCATAAGCTTCAAACTATACAAAAATATACAGCGATTCTTTTTGCTGAAAAAACCATACATCTTTATATTTTTTTATTGTGTTCCATACCCGCACAGGTTCGTTACACAATCCATGCGGTTACTCTATCTTCGTTTGCATTACTACTCTTATCTGGATTTGGAACAGCGAAAGCTCGATATGAATACTGTGTGGTTTACAGATCGCAAAACTTAATCGTCATAGATATACAGAGCCAAAATCTCAAACCTTAATCGTTATCGATAAACAGAATCATTAGAAAAGCTAACACAAGGGAAGCTTTAAGAAATGCAATATTCCGTTGACAAAGAACCTTTTTTTTTTCCAACGGAAGTTGCCTATAAAAGAAATTTTCAAATATTCTTGGATTGTTTTCCCACAGAAGGACATATATTTCATAAAGGTGTTGCTTTGTCTCATTTTTTGATCAAGACTATAGTATAAGCTTTTTGATAAGTCATCCAAGTCGAATTTTACAAAAGCTAAAGATTTCTTCAAGAAAAAAAAAAATCTCGTGGTTTCCTGTTTTCTCGAGATTGGTCAATATTTTGCATATCTCTCTCCCAAAAGTCTTCATTCAATAAAGTTTCAAAACACACAAAAATGTGGATAATAAGCTGTAAGAAAATAAAAATCTTTAAGGTTTATAGATACCACATCGTTTTTAAGAGTTTTTTTTTTTTTTTTTTTTTTTTTTTTTTTTTTTTTTTTTTTTTTTGCTGATAGCATCATGGACGGTTTCAATTGTATACGGCTTAGCAAATTTAAAGTAGCAAACAGTGATTCTCGCTGCATATATAGGTTTACATACATTTTCTTTTAAAAATAGAACGGCAGAGGTAAATTTTATGCCGAAAAAGATATTCTTGTGTAAAGCAGCAAAAAAAAAAAAAAATTTTTGTGTATAAACATATATGCTTGTTTTAATAAGTCCTCATTACCAAGTTATAACAGCATAAATAAGCATATATATATATATTAGTATTAGAGCTAAGAGAGCCCTGAAGTAATTGTGCGATTTTGTTGTGGTCCATCTAATCCACCTGCTGCTGCATCCGGATAATAAAAAAAACTGAGTGCGATAATAACATAAACCGAACAAAGCATAAATCCACCGAACCAGTTACTTTTTCCACCCTATAGGTATCATTTAGACTTTTTTTTAAGCCTATCTTTTTAATAGTTACCATGATAAGATAATTGACCATAACCACTGATGCGAATAACACTGCTGTTTCGTACATGTTGAAAAACAAACTCATATCAACATTCATTCCCCAACCAATAATGACCATAATTGGCGTCACTAACAATGCAATCTGCATGCTAGATCCTACCGAAACCCCCAAAGCTAGATCCATCTGTTTTATTTTCAGAAGAAAGCCAAAAGGAATGCCTTTATATACGTATCATTATTTTACCTTGTTCTTCCAAGCTACTGTCACTGCTGTAACATGTTCAGATGCATTGGCTACAATAGGTAATAAAATTAATCCCACAAATGTTTCACTAATTCCCCACAATTCAACAACGCTTTCAATAGCAGAGACTAAAAATTCTCCACAAATAGCGACAATGACAGTGATGATCAAAAGTCTATTATTAATCAAAGAATAAGATGGTTTTCTTTTTATAATTTCCTCGATTTACGCTACAATAGACATCCAACAAGACATGAGTGGTAGCTCTTCTTCTACCAACTGTGTTTGTTGTTCAGAATCGTCTTGGTTTCTGTTTGTGTTCCACAACTCATCGGCAGAGACACTTCTTTCGATTTTCATGGCTTCCATGGGAACTTGCAGAAACTTTTTTTTTTTTAGAAAAAGTTAGAAACATAAAGTAGCTCAAAGAATAAATTTATACCAAGCTTTTGTGTGTTTTTAACTATATTAAAAAAATGGTTAAAGATAGCCCTTCTCGTTTTCTCTTGCTTTTTCTCTTGCTTTTTCTCTTGCTTTTTTTTTTTTTTTTTTACCTGGAAGAAAAGATATGCAAAGTAAACAATTAACAAAATAATAGCCGTACCTCTTGATATATCCAAAATGTCTGTTCTTTCAGTATCGTGTGTTTCTGTACTCATCGTCGACCCATAAAATGCAGCGGGCAAAAGCAGTGAAACAACTGAAGTAAATAGTAAGGATGCAGATGTTTGAGCAGCAGTAACATTAAATGCCTGTTCTTTGTATTTGTAACCTCCACATATGAAGCACATGCCGAGCACCAAAAGTGAATTGGACAAGATCGAGCCTAACATGGATGCCTGTACAACGATAACCAAATTCTGAGAAAGAGATATTACACTAATGATGAGTTCTACGGCGTTTCCAAATGTAGCATTGAGTAGACCACCAATCACCTAATATGTGGTGTAAGTATATATTATTCATTTTGGATGTGTATTTATAATATACTTCTCCCGTTCTTAAAGCAATATCTTCAGTGACAAAGCCCAGTAACTTGGCTAAAGGTACAATAGCCACAAAATTTAAAACAAATGTTACAGTGGGTGACCAAAAAAAATGAGAGACCCATCCAAAGGGTACGCAAATTAGTAACACATTAAGCCATGAAGACTTTACAATGGCCACAAGTCCTCGTGTAACGCTCGGTTCCTGAATATTTTTTTCTTTCTCTTCAGGGACGCGATCAATTGTAGATCCCCCAGGCAGTTCCTGATCTATATTTGATTAATATTGTCAATTCAAAAACGAGTTTTTTTTTTTTTTTTTTTTTTTTTTTTTTTTTTTTTAAAAATTTTTC
>JNDS01004182.1:0-25244 GCA_000697035.1 Rhizopus stolonifer B9770
TGCGAAAAAAAAAAAAAAAAAATAGAAACCTTCTTCAATTTATCTTGATCAACCAGAATCTTCTAAATCAATAGCAGTGAATCCATCTTCATTATCTGAATCATTATTACCTACTGCTTCCACCGTAAGAAATAATAACATAGTCTTCTTTTAAATAACATGAATTAGATACCGCCTGGAATTACTATGATGGATAGAAAGTTTAAAGATCCAGTATTCTTTGTACTTTATGGATCATCATTTTTAGCCTTTATGTTATCAGGAATCATCATTTTGTTTACAACAAACGTAATTTTTTTTTTTTTTTTTTTTTGAAGAAAAAAAAAAAAGTGAGGTTGTACTAATATTTGTTATCATAGAGTCACTCTGTAGAAGGATTTGTAAAAGAATCCATATTTAAAGTCATAAAAGATAGTGCGGGTATGTTGGCTACTGTGATCGGAACTTCACTTATCATCGCCACTCTTTGGCTTTTCATATTGCGTAACTTTGCAAAAGTAAGACCAAAACATTTGTATGTTCTATGGACATTGGAAAAAAAAAAAAAAAAAAAAAAAAAAGCCAACTAATACCTTCCTCCTTCCAATTTAAGATGCTTGTATGGAGTACAGTGATATGTGTTCCAATCATTTTGACTGCTTGTTTTGTATGGTCTTTGGTTGAATCATCACAAAGTACTTATGTTTATGAAGGCAATGAAAAGACTACTTTTAAAGATACAGCGTAAACTAATTTATAAATATTTATATATCATAACTAATCTCTTTCATGTATAGGCTTGCTTGGTTATCAATGATACCCTTAGTATTAAACTTGGTTTATATTAAATCTGTTTACAGTAGTAGACATCGTATTAGTAAAACAGTGGCTGTTATTGAAGTAAGACAAGAGTGGAGGTTGAATTTTTCTGTGTACCTGATTTTGTTAACTCCTTTTGATAGCTTGCATGTGAGGTACTTCGTTCAAATCCTGCCATCTTTATCATACCCATTTCACTCCTTACAACCTTCGTTTGTTTTACAAGTATTTGGATCGCATTTTTTAATAGATTATGGCTCATTGGTCATTTAAGTGATCCATCTGTATCCAGTAAGATATCAAAAAAAAAAAATCTTGTTTGATCTTCTAACCCTACTATAATTACAATAGAAACTGTTTGGATTGTGAATAACTATGTATATTATATAGCTGCTTTTTATGTATTTTTTTACATGTGGACTTCCATGTTATTGATTTACTTGGAAAAGTAAGAAGAAGAAGAAAAGCCTGAATTAAATCTTCATTATTATTAGATTTGCATTATCTGGAATGACGGCACAATGGTACTTTCATAGAAATGATACAACCAACAATTCAATCAGCATATGGAAATCCGCCATGACTAGAGGTTTAACCACTTCTTTTGGTACAGTCGCATTAGCTGGATTTTTAATGGCCATTATCCACTTTTTACAATTCCTAACCAACGTACTTAAAAAAGTAAAAAAAAAAAAAAAAAAAGAGGGGGATGAGTTCTAGATTTTTAATATGTTTTTATAAAAAAAAAATAGTTTTCTAAAAAATCCAGTCTGATTGGATATATCTTGAGATTTGTAGAACCATTCATTAGTACTATCAATCATTATACAGTAGGTCTTTCTGGAATTACAGGAGAGAACTTTTTTTCAGCAGCCAAATCAGCTACGAAAATCTTCAGAAGAAATTTGTTGAGTGGAGCATTTGGAGGTAATAAAAATAATAATAATAGTTTCCAAAAAAAAAAAAAAAAAAAAAAAAAAAAAAAAAAAACATGGATTCAATATGTATATATAATATATATTTTGTAGACCTCTTGACACAAATGATTTTACATGTGGGTACTGGAGTGATTGCATTAACTTCTGGATTATCAGCTTATGTTTATGCAACCCATCAGCTTCATTCACCTCATGGATTCATTGTGGGTTTGATTGGAACATTGATGCCTTATTATATCTCTCAATTTTACTCTTATACCATGGTGAGCATGTAAGTTACAATATTTAATCATTGACAAGTTTCTGACAAGTAAATAAGAATTGATTCTGCCTTTCTCTGTTATGCCATTGACCTTGATACGGGCACAGTGCATTTATCAGCAGCTCATAGTGCATTTGCAGGATACGATTAACAAGGAGAAATATATATATATATACATATATATTATGTATCATTAATCATACCATGTGTTTCCATTATTATTTATTATTATCAAACACACACACACATACATACATACAATTAAAGAGTTTTTTTTAAACGATTCATTGGGAATTTGTTTGCAAGGAAATGATGTACGACACCCAACACAATGAATTTTTCATAAGCTAAGGCAGTGACCACATTACCCATCATCAATCCCCAAAATTTCCATCTGAATTCAACCGGCATCACGTTATGTCCCAAGGGTGTATTATAGGCTGTGATGTCCATGGAAGGAGGTGTATAGCCTAGACTTTGAAGAACTTGTGGTGTGCCACAATTAAAACGAAACATACAACCAAATCGATTGGGATCCGCCAATACCCAATAAGAAGTGATAGCCAAATAAAAGAACCAGAGAATAACCAGTGTGTAGTTTTTATAAAAGCTCTGTCGAAACTTGTAACCAAAGTTGAAAACGGCTGCATTATTGATGAACTGAAAGAGACAGGCGAGTGCTAGGACTTCGCCTTCAAAATTGTCTGATAAAAGCATCCATTTGGACATATCGACAGCTCTTGCATCAAATTCGTTACATCGAAACCATTCTATTAAAAAAAAATGAGTAAAGAATCGATTAAAATCAATTGATTTTTTTTTTTTTTTTTTTTTTTTTTTACCTTGTTTGAATAAGAGTGCAAATGCACAGCTTAGGAATAGCCAATTGATGGCTACCAACCCGATTCCTGAAGCCAGTGTTTGAGGACCCAAGAGTTGGGCAGTAGGTCGTTGAGGTGCCAGCTTAGAGGCTGCTTTGGATTGAGATACAGCCCATGTTAAGAAGACGGTGATAAAGACGTCTACAGCAATCCAGATATTCTCAGACATGGATACTGAAAAGTAGAATGTGAATATTTTCAACATCATCATCACTTGACCATATACTATAGCAGTGTTAATAAGATATAAAATTTTTTTTCTTGATTCACTTACATATCAAGTACTTGTATCCAGTCAAAGAAGTAGCCAACGCTCCACGACCTTCCCGAATCAATTCGACACAAGAGGCCACACTTCGATGACTTGTACTAAAGGGTGACACAATCGAAGCCTCAGCATCAGACATGGCGATTCCCACATGAGCCGCTCTCAGGGCCCCACAATCATTCCCACCATCTCCCGTCATCGCCGTCACCCCACGCTCCATATGAAGTTGTACACATTGCACCTTACCCGCAGGTGTCATACGTGCAAACACCCGAATGTCCAGCAGATAATTGCGAATCAGGTCTTGCTCCACCAGCCATTCAAAGGCCTTTCCGGTCACTGCCAGCTCCACCTGTTCGGGTCGCTCATCCACGTTCACATCCCCAAAGAGCTCAGGTTCATCCACATCTGTCCATACCACGCGTCCAAGCCCCTGGTCATAATCACCCAACAAGAATCGAGCGCTCGGTTGCGCCAGAGCGCATTGTCGAGCGATATAAATCCCAGTGAGCGCCGTGTCACCCGTGATCATGATCGTCCTTGTATCTCCTCGCTTGAGTTCAGCCATGTTCTCGGCCGTATCTGGCTTCAATTGGTTCTTGAAGATCACAAGACCCAAGAGATCTATGTCTTGTTCCATTTCCTCACGGGACCAGTCCTCGACGCGATCCACTTGACGGTGCGCGATAGCCAAAACATAACCACCTTCCTTGGCTTGGTTTGAAGTCACGAGGTCGTAATCGGAGGGAATCGATGCCGGGTTGGCCAAATCCTTGATCTTTTCATAAGCTCCCTTGACAAAAATATGTATCTTGTTGGTAGCTGGATCCAAGATGGCGACAGACATGGACATTCTGGCATGTGAGAATTCGTAGCGTTTGAGGACATGTATATGTTGTTGCCCCTTGGGGCTGATCAGGCTGTCGACAAATTCGGATGGTCGTGGACTTAGAGACCAACCAGTGGCACGGAACATTTCGATATCTACTGGGTTACCAATCAGTTGATCATTGAGTGTAGTGACGGCGTGACAAGAGGCAAGACCGATTTGCATCAAATAGGGCAAGTAGTCGGTGGTGTCTTGGCGTTGATCGAATTGAACAGATCCTTTTTGAAGGATGGGTTGTGCACCGTAAAAGTCTAGGCCTTCTTTGGTCAATGTACCCGTTTTATCAAAACAAAAGAGTTGAACTATAAATACACAATAATGAGTTAAATACGCATGTGTATGTGTGTGTATGTATGTGTATTTTTTTTTTTTTTTTTTTTATGGTTACCTTTTCCTGCCATCAAAATACGAGGTAAATCCACACAAAATATGTCTTTTTTTCTTAATCGACCTGCAGCTACGGATTGACCCACGACCAATGCAGCGGGTAATAAAGGAGAAACCAATTGAGCAATAGCAAACATTGAATAAAACCAGGCAGCTGTTTTTTTTTTTTTTTTTTTTTTTTTTTTTTAAAAAAAAAAATAGGTCAAAATCTCAACACAATTTGTTCAGTCCTTCTTTACTTGTTCCAGCGCTCACCATCCAGATGGCTAAACCCAAGCATAACACACCACAACAAAGCAAGATAAGAATCACAATCTTGATCTGTTCATCAAACACAAACGAGACTTGTGTAGGAAACAAGATCTTTTTGATGAGTTGTCCCTTATCTGTAGCTGTTCCTGTACTCATCACCAGACCCAACACATCTTGAGCTTGACTAATCCCAGTACCCGCAAACAGGGTTGACATCTTGCTAGCCCCAAACTTATCATATCTCGTCCAATCATCCGACCTCAAGGGGAATTTTCGGATCGGTAGAGGTTCCCCTGTAAGCGAACTTTCATCGGCCACTACTGTGCCTGATAAAATTACCGCGTCACAGGGCGTCGTCTTTCCTTGTTCCACTCTAAATACATCGCCTGGTAAAAGATCGGCAGTGGATTTCTCTTGCCAAACATCGTCTCTCAAGATCTGGACCTGGTCTGTGAATTCTGCCATGGCCTTGATACGTTTTTCGGACTTGAGTCTTACAATAACTTTGACCCAAGCAGATACTAAAATCACTGCGGTATCGGCAATACCCACCTGCCCTAAAAAGAAAATAAATAAAAAAAAAAAGTTGAAACAAATTAAAAAAAAAAAAAAAAATTACTTACAATAGTCAAGATAGTAAAATAACCAAAGAACACTAAATTGATAAATATAAAAGAATGAAGAGAATTCACGAAACATGGCCAAGAAAAAGTTTGGGACGTAAACTTGAGTGAAATTGGGACCGATGAGTTCCTGTCGAAGGAGAGCTTCCTTTGTAGTTAATCCTTGAGTCAAAAGAGACAATTCAGAATGTCTATTAGCCAAATGAATGTGATGTGGGGAAAATGTGTCTGATGGGTCATGATAGACATAACGTGTACATTGATAATTAAAGTATTTCTTGCCACTTGAAGTATATTGAAGACGTTGGTGATCCACTGTCACATCTAGACCTACACAATGTTTTAAATATGATTCCAAGGATCTGACCCATTGTGTGATTTGATTTGATTGCCCTTCGAGAAAGATTAAAGCTATATAATAACAGAAAAGAAATTAGTTTGAACAGATAATGCTTCCCTCTCCCCCCCCCTCCCAAAAAAAAAGGAGGTAATTACCTGGCTCTTTTCTTTCCACTTGAACATATTGTCCTTCTGAATAACTACATTTGATTCTAAAGAAGTTGGGTAATCTTTGTTTGAATACAGTCAGGCTGGTAAACCAAAAGAACAAGATGTACCACATCCCCATAAATGTACTTGTGGCTACCACTGAATTTCCACGAAAAGCTGAAAATCCAGTATAATAATCTTGGGTGAGCATAATCATATATGCGATTTGTCCAACTGTTTCAAAACCAAACAAGATTTTGACCAAGGTACCTAGCCAACATGCTTTATAAGCAATTACTGTCATATGTTCTTCCTTAATATCTTCATCGTGGCTGATCTCTTTATCATCAGATAAGTAACTTTCAATCTGACTAGTATTCTTTGCTTTACTTCCTTTCAGTGTGGTCTATATAGATGTAAAGAATAAACAACCCAGGGAGGGGAGGGGGGGGAGATTATCATTGCCTTTACCTTCTCACGTAATTTTTTATATAGTGTCCATGCCACAAGTGTCAAAAGACAAGCCCCATAAAAGACATAAATTGCCACCAAGATGTTCTCAGTCAAGGTCAAGGTTCCATAGTTTGGTAAGGGACATTCATGCCACATGACTGAGGTGGGATCCGGTGTCCAATTAGACACTTGTGTCAGATTAGCAGCCTGACCACAAGCAATTGCACTCTGATTAACCTTGGTCTCAGCTAAAAAGTCAGGGATATTCACGTCGAGACGCGAACCGCAGGAGTAGACTTTCCCAATTAATGCAGGGGCGCCAGGGCAAGTACAGGAGGAGATGAGCGTATCAGGGCATTGAAAACGACAAGACCCATCGATGCAGTAATGAGTATCAGTGGGACAGACAGGAATAGTTGGACACAATGAGATATCACGTACACAAAGGTCAGGGCAAGGGTAAGCGTTGTATGTCGGTAAAGGACAGGTGTGGCCATAGATATCTCGGTCATTTACTAACAAAATAATAATAATAATAATAATGAATCTATTGATATATACATTGAAAAAAAAAAAAAAAAAAAATTACCTGAATTGAATTTAGGAGTTGCTATAATGTGCTGAATATAATATACAATATAAATAAACACATATAATTGGACGTCTCGCATAGATCTATAAGAAGAAGAGGAAAATGAAAGAAAAAGAAAAGAGAATTTGTTCATTTTAAATGTTCTTACTTTCTTGTCAGTTTGGTTTTTTTTTTTTTTTTTTTTTTTTTTTTTTTTTTGTCATACACACATATTGCAGATCTATTATACGCTTCTTCTAAGTATTGCAGATAATTTTGTCTAATGAGATTCTTATTATACTTGGGATCATTCATCTTTAATGTGTGTGTGTGTTTTTTTTTATATATAATAAGGCTGTATATCCCCAAAAGGATAACAACAGTCTTATAAGTTGTTTTATTTGTTTGTAAATTCTTAGTTGTATGTCAAGACTAAAGCAGCAGAAGGAACAAGATCTAATATGAAAATATTAAACCCTTGTCTCGTATATATATTTATATATTTTTATCAACTTACCCAATTCCTTTAAAGACTTTCCGTGATCTCCAGAACCAAAGGTCTTTCTAGGAAAGGTAGTGGATAAACTGAATGAATTAGCACAACCTTGAGACTGTAAATAACTATAAACTTCGGATAGTGTCGAAGAAGCACTGAATGTGCTTACAATCGGATTCATTCCTGGTACACGAATCTAAGAAGAAGAAAAAAATAAGCTTGTTGTGATCAATCAAGGGTTTGTAATCTTACCTGAAGTCTTGCATCCGTATATTCCTTCTTGACTACAGGTTGTGATGAAGTAGCAGTAGCAGCGGCAGCGGTAGCAGCGGTATTATTATTTTGAGTCTGTTTAAGTGCCTCTTTCTATTAAAGCCTTTTTATGAGATCACTGTCAATTCTATACCAATTCTATATCTTTTATACCTTTGCTGCGCGTTCCTTTCTATCAGATTCAATTTGAGCCTTTACTTTTGCCTTTGCTATACGATCCAATTCCTTTTCTTTCTTCTTCAATTCAAATGCCTTTTGTATTTCCTTGGCCTGAAGTGCTTCCTTGGCACTCGTAATATCCTGTCCTGCCTTTCTTCTAATTTTTTCTGCTTCTCTACGTTCATCTGCCTCTTGCTTTTCACGCAAAGCACGTTTCTCTGCCATGCGTACTCGGAGTTCTTCCAATTTTTGTTTTTTTTCTTCCTCGGTCAAAGGTTGAATAACTTCAGTACTTTCAGCAAAGTTTTGGTGCCCACTTTTCGAAGCATGTCTTTCGGCTCCATTTGCATCTCGGAATAATTTTTGACAATCGTTACAGATTAAACTTGAAGCTGTTTGTTCACCTTGAGTTATTTCACCTAATGTACAAAATAAGATTAGCTTCATTACAACAACAATAAACAAGCTTTTCAATTTACCATCTTCCTTGTTGGTGTTTTCGTTTGTTGATATATTCTCTTGTACTTCTTCTTCGGGTTCGTCAGATACTTCTGGGTGACTTAAAAGCCTAGAAAGAAAGAGAGAGGTTTAGTTAAGTTGAAGTGACGCGTATGTACCAATCCATAGCAGGTTGTAAGCCAGCACCGTTTGTTGCCTTCCATGCTTTTTTACTATAATACGCCAAATAAATTATACTGATAGTGTGTTGTATTATCTTACACTTTGCCAAGAGAGAATCCCATGCTTACAAGTGTATCAATATCGGTTGCCATTTTATAGTATTTTAATATTCAAAAAAAAAAAAAAGATAAAAAAAAAAAAAAAAAATCCGAAAAATGATAGATAATGCTTTTATAAACCTGGGTCTCAATTAAAGTACATCCAAACCGCACTAAAGAAGTATAAACAGGGTTTGTTTTTTGACAGTTTGAATTTATAATTTAACCAGGACTTTCCCTCTTTTAGGAAAAAAAAAGAAGAACTTTATTTTAAAGGAGCTCGCAAGTCCAACAATTTTCCATTAACTCTAGCCCATTCATTAAATGCTTTACTTTGAACATTGCACAAAGTCAACAATACTTTTCTCTGCACCAATTCAGCCACGGCTTCCCAATCGTCTACCAACGGACATTCCTTCATTTCAAAAACAGATAGATTCGGACAGTGGTTGATAAATGCATAAATGGTAGCGTTAGAAATGTTCGAGCAACTGTTGACCGAGATGCGTTCAAGTCCCGACCCCCGATAGCTTGCCAACAACTCCATACATTCATCATTCACCTCACAACCAGCCAAGCCCAATACAGATGCCTTGGTATGTTTTGCAATCAAGCCAATGGATGCTACCGTGATCTTTTCACGATCTCTCACTCTTCCGACGTTCAAGTGCTTTAGTCTTGGGCAGCCTTGAGCGATAGCAGCAATTGATATATCCGTGACCTGACCGCAGGCTCTTAGATCCAAATGTTCCAATCTAGGACAATGTTGAGCAACTTGCAACACCGAGGCATCCGCGATCAAATGACATCCAGCCAGGGAAAGATAGGATAGGGATTGATGGTAAAAAAAGGGTTGGAGGACCTTGGCGTCGATGTGATCACAAATATAAATATCTAGATGAGCTAATTGGGACGCGCTTTGGCCAATTCTAGTGAGAGGTTTGTTCAAAGACTTAAGTTTGATCTTGCGGAGGGTGAGGGATCGTAGGGAGTGACTGTAGTGATGTTGACGGTATATACGGTTGGCGGATAATTCGAGTTGGTTTTTGAGGTGGTCTGGGTGGGTGATCTTTGTACATTCCATTTCTGGATCGCAGTCAGGGGTAGTGATATCAAAGGATGAACAGGTGGAGGTGGAGGATGAGCAGCTGGGGAGGTTGTCTGTAATCGAAAGTGCTTCAAAGACAGACATGGCGCTTTTTTCTTTGAGTGTGGCAGCGAATTTTAAAAATGTGTCGAATTCGTATTGTTTGTCTTCAAAGCAGACATCTCTCCAGATTATCTTGGTAGCATAGTGATGCCATGTATGATTTACAAATAGACATGAAAACAGGTGTGTGTATAATTTTTGTTTGCTATCTTCGGGTGTGTGATTAGGTACAAGAAATGAAAAGATATGACTCAAGATTTCAGGTAAGTGTAAAGCTAAATGAGTGTGTTGCATTATTAAATTAAAGAGAAGGAAGAAAAAAATATTAAAAATGACCAGATTAAATATAAAAAAGGGCTCATAAGGAGCTAAACAATAAAATAGAGCAATGAAGCCCTTCAGCGATTTCACAATACATGCAACACATTCCTTGTTGACAATAAAATGTATTTTTTAATATAGAAACATTTCTTCTTTATATTACATAACAGTCACCCACCCCCCTAGAGAAATCAAGGAGGAAGAAGATCATATATAATCCAAGTGAATTAAAATTTCGGACGGAAAAGTTGACGTTCTTCAAAGCGAATAGGAACAACCATTAATTCTCTAATAGATTGAATCTCTTGATCGTTCAATCCACATCCATTACGCGCATATTCTTCAAATGAGCCATACTCTTCTCTTAATTGCCTTATAGTGATTTTCATTCCATTGTAGCTAAACAAAGGAAATCAAGTTATTTCCATCATGTATTTAAATAAGTTACTTACGATGCAGACATTGCAGCACGTAAATCGTCCTCACTTACACCAATTTTTTCCGCTCTCTTCTTCAAATCTTTTTCGTAGTCTTTTAAATCCGTTAAATAATTGTTTGTATGTGGTTTACGTACCAAAATAGCCAAGATTTGACATTTCATATTCTTTGGCAATAATCTCATCGTCTACTCCGCACAGACCTAATAACACCATCACAAATACTCCTGTACGATCTTTTCCTGCAGAACAATGTATCACCATAGAATATCTCGCTTTCAAAGATAATTCTTTAATCATATAACGAAATAGTTTGCCTATTAATTCTTTGCCAGAATCCAAAATGACCATGTACGCTATATATAGAGAAATCAACATCTTGTCAGTTTCTTTGTTTCCCTCCTCCTCCCCTCCCTCTTTTTTTTTTTTTTTTTTTTTTTTTTTTTTTTTTTTTTTCCCCCCCCCCCCCCCCCCCCTTTTTTTTTTTTTTTTTTTTTTTTTTTTTTTACCTTTTGCAAATCCTTCTTCTCCTTGAAGAAATACCATTAATTTTTTGAAATAATCTTTGGGATCTTTGACTGCATTTTCATATAAATTAAAACCGAACCTTGATATACCTGGTATATCCCTAAAAAATATATTATTCATTTAATGCCTCTTTATAAAACTAATTACCCCATGACGCCATCTTTTTTAATTTCATGATCCAGTCTGAAATCAAACACAGCTTTCACATTCAAATGAATTAATTGTTGACGTCCATTTTCGGTTATACTTGCTAGACTAAAAAAAAAGAATATGAGTCCCTCCATTATCAAAAAAAAAAAAAAAAAAAAGTATTTACTTTCCTGAGCGAAATACTGTACGCTCTCTTATATATCCACTTCCATCTCGAACAAGCCATCCACCAACATCTCTAAAGTTCTTTACACCTTCGATATCAATCCAACGAGGCAAAACAACTCCTGTATTTTGACCCATTCCTATAGCTTTTCGATAACAATCCTGTTCGTGTTTAGCAAAGAAATCCACAATGACTTTGACAACTTGTTCAAATCGTCCTTTAAAATTATGATCTCCTTCTGGAAGTAATACAAGAGTATGATTTGGTATCTTGTTTGAATACATGGCTGCATTGTAAGGAGGGGCAATCTATAATAAACGTTCTAATTTCCTGTTTGTTTGTATAAAGCATTCTTTATTACATTGTCTTTTAATCCATGACACGTTAATACACAAGTAGAAAGTGGCATTCTGGTCACTAAATTAAAGAAGGATTACAACACTTGTTTTTTTTTTTTAAAAAAAAAAGGGGTAATATTTACCATGTTCATTGGACCAAGACATGTACTTGTTCACTTCTTTTTGTGTCACTTTAATGGTTACTATACGATCTCGTTGTCTCACTTGCCAATCAAAATAACCTTTTGATTTTAATGCAGCAGTTAAATCAGGTCTACTTGAAAGCATTTGATGATCATTCATCTTATAGCGACCCGAAACATTTACAAAAAAGCTCAAAGGTTTTTCACAACTTGTAGCATATTTAAGTCCTGCTATTGAACCTATTCAGAAAAAAAAAAAATAAAATAAAAAAGTTCAGTACCCAAATCATCTAGTATATATATGCATACCTCTAGAATGACCAATTACAGCATATATTTCATATCCCAGTTGATGTTCAAAATAATTGGCTACTGTATGAAGATCCTCTACATCCTCCTTTATTGAATTTAATTATGGCATTTTCTTCTCTCTCTCTCTCTCTCTTTAGATAACTTACTGCTACATTTGCATATCCAGGTTCACCTGTACTTTCCCCATTTCCTCTAAAATCAAAACGAAAAGTAGAATAAGGCAGTTCTTGTGCCAATAATCTATGATATAAATAATCCTTATGCCCTAATTTTTTTGTAAAAGGTTTATTATTATTCATACTCTTTTCTTACCCAATACACCATGAGTAATAAATACAATTCTAGGTCGAGAGCGACACCTGTCTACCATTTCTTTTTTTTCAAAGATGCCAACAATGTTTTCTCCATGTTCATTTTGAATGCTGATTTTTGACATTCTTGCAGGAAAATAAAAAAAGAGAAAAATGATGACTCGGAATTTTAAACTTCCTTCTCACGGAAAAAAAGCATTATAAATACAACAAATGGTACTAATCTGTGTTACTCTTTCGCTAAAAATTGACGTATAATGGTGGTAAACTATAAAGATATTCGTATAAAGTGTTGTAATCTATCTATAATATGCTTTGAAATGGAAGTGGTGATAAAGCAACATTTTTTAAGCTTTACACTAAATAGCAAGTCTCTCAAGCATCAAATTTTATGAAAAAAGACAGAAATACTTCAGTAGATTAAGTAATTATAAAAATATGAGCTCTTGTTGATCATGAGTAGCTACAGTAGCATTAAACATAGAGACTATACATGTATGGAAAGAAAGATCACATGCGAATGGGATTCAAAATAATTTCACACTAAAAGGATGTATTTTATTTCTTCTTAGATTTGGAAACAGCTCCTGTCAATGAAGGGTTATATCCGTTCTATCCGATCTATGCTAAATCTTTCAGCGATCGAAAGTACTCTTTTTTTTTAAGGTGGCCTTTTCCTCAACTCATATGTTGGATTGAAATCTCACAAACATCAAAACAAGAATTTTTCGCTCAAGTCGCATTTTCAGAAATGAGCAAAATCCGGTCAAAATAAAAAAGCTAACATTGAGCGAAATTCATTCATTTTTTGAGCACACTGACTTTCTCTTTCTCTCTTTTCACTTTTTTTTTTTTTTTTTTTTTTTTTTTTTTTTTTTTTTTTTTTTTTTTTTAATAAACGTTCTGAAGATTAACTTGTCGTTTGAGAAAATGTAGTATTTTTATACCACAATTTAGTTATGTTTTTATTAGATATTCTTACATTGGTTATTAATACAGTAAGTTACTTGATTGTCAAAAGCCACGTGTTAACTTCTCATTGTAGACACTTGGTTCATCTTATGTCATTTTGAATAAATGACAGTGTTATATTTGATATTGATAGAGTCGAAACTAAACGACACAGAAATCAGGCCTTTATTAAGGTCAAGACAAAAAGCGTGCTGCTACAAGAAAACTCTTCTTGTAATACAGAATAGTAGTACACCAAATGATCATTAGTCGCTCGCAGAAGTTCAGAATAGCTATATTTTTCGTAGTGTATAACCATAAAAATGCCATTAGTTTCAAGGCTGATTTGCGTATACTTATTGATTTTGATGAAGAGGAATTTAATTTAGTATATAGCGAAGTTTGTTTGAGCGATACACGAAAACTGATGAAACTTGTAGAAAAAAAAAAAAAAAAAAACTGAATAAGAAAGTTGTCGAAGAGTTTACTAGTGTTGACAGGGCAAGCCCTTTGAATGACTCTGCTATCACTGATGATACTCGAGCTCCAGACCTCAAGAAATTTTTGATTAAAAAACAATTATACTGAATTACACCTCAAATACACTAATTCCGAATATCTATCACCGGTACAAATTAAGCGCATGTCTCTTGGATTATCTGGAATATTGAATTTAATTGATGATCGTCAACCCACGCTTTCTAAAAAGTAAGACCATGATTATTTAAAGAGAGTGTGTACAGAAAAATTTGGTATCAAATTTGATCAAGAAAAACCAATTGGTTGGGTGGAAGTTGCTAAAAGATGCGAGTCAAATGGAATGAATTTTTTTTTTCGGCATAGAATCCACAAAGAGAATCGCAACCACAGTTCGTCTATCCTCAGGCCGTAGTCCTCCGAGTTCCTGCCCTTACTCTCCTTCTATAGGCGGTAACCTGGGCAACAGAATAACTGTGTCCTTGGATGAAATCATCGTGGGTTGTGTATAGTTCACGCTTTCTGCTTCAGATGATGTATCAGTCATTGTAAGTCTTTAGGTTGAATGTAGAAAAAATAAAATTCAAGATGGGATAAAAGTATTTTTTTTTTTGATTTTTCAAAATATTCTTCGGTGTGGCTGTAGATGCTTCAAGATCTAATCAGCGTACAAACCATATGCCGAATATAGCTTCTTCTTCACCTCTACAACTATTCACAGTACGAATTACTGTAGTGAAGAAATAATATATCCATCGATCCAATAGAGCATAAAAAACTTGGCTATAATTTTTACTCAATTGTCTAATTGCATTAAATTAAAATTGGCATTATGTGGCTTATCGTTGAATTAATGTTCGTTTGACAGTTTCTTATTTTTTTTTTTTCTTTCTATAACAAACCAGCTCCAAAAAAAAAAAAAATGTCCAGCGAGTAAGTATTACAAGTTGTGAACAAAAGTTTTCTTGATATGTCTCTAACATTATTTTAAAATAGTATTATTGTAAGTGAATCTCGTTATTAGATATTCTAATTGTATTAAAAGTAAACGTTCCGCACTATAGATGGGAGAAGGTTCTATTGAAATTATTGAAAAGGAATCCGATGAGCAATCTTCAACCAAAGTTAGACAAACTACACCTTATATGACAAAATACGAAAAGGCAAGAATTTTGGGTACTCGTGCCCTTCAAATTAGGTAATAACCATTCAGAAAAAAAAAAAAAAAAAGTCTAATCATCTAAAATACAGTTTAAACGCTCCTGTAATGGTTGAATTGGACGGAGAATCAGATGCATTGGTTATTGCCATGAAAGAATTACGAGAAAAGAAAGTTCCCTTGATTGTCAGACGCTACTTGCCAGACGAAACTTTTGAAGATTGGGACGTAAAAGATTTAATTGTAGAATAAATAAGCATAGAAAATATTATAATAATAATAATGGCAACCGCTAAAATGCAGATTTCGATAAATAAGGGGGGGAGGGAGGGTTGGCCAGTTTCTCAAACATCATTTTCTTCACTATCTGACAATTTTCTCCTTCTCAACTCTTCCACCTTGGCTTTACAAATTTTCAGTTTTTCTAAAAGTTGAGCTCTTTGGAATTTCGGTCGACTACAACGTCTATTGAAAGAAGATTGCTCAGTAAAAGTATAATTGTTCATTGACTTACACTTCCAATTCATCTAGAGCTGTTTCCCATTTTTCTTCAAGCATGAGATTTTCAGTGTAAGCATCAAAAATGATGACTCGCTTTTTTTTTTTTTTTTTTTTTTTGAGGGATCTGATTTTAGTCAAGTCATATAAAGATGCCAAGAGTACTTACAAGTTCAGAAGGACTAGCAATATAACATGAGTGCAAAAAATTTGTTAATTGTTCAGGAGCTACTTGTCCAATTAGTTCAACACCAAGTTGCCATAAATTGTCAATGCCGTAACGCGATGATAGTAAGATTGCCTTGTATAATGTCAAAGCTTTTTGGTAATCACCTTCCAACATCATTTTGTAAATTAAAGCAGATGTTTTTTCCTCTTTTCTTTTATAACGCTTGCCTACAGCATGAGGATTTGCGTAAGGATTGAATCTTCGTGGTTGGCCAAAATCGACTGCAGCTTTTAATTTATTTCTTGTTCTGATCTTGGACACCATGCTTTTTTTTTTTTTGAAATTGAGAAAAAAAAAAACCTCTCAAAAATTGTATGATAAAAAGTCTTGAAAATCCGATTTTTCCTTTTTGTACAAACCCTATACAATTTGAAGTTCTTGTCTGGTGCAACTCGTATCTCTACTTTCCATTGTTCTATTAATGATAGATCATTCTTTCAATGGCTGACATTGCCTCCTTTTATTATTTCTTTTATATTCTGTACAAAGATCGTCTGTCTATCGAGTAGTTTTTATCTATTGCTGTTCAATGCCGTATTGTTTGATGATGTTAGATTGATAGGGATGTTCGCTTCCCTCAAAGATCTTCAAACGATCCAATCGAACTTGACGAAGTTTGTTTTTTGGTAACATGCCAGAAATGGCTTTACGAATAGGCTAGAATAAAACATTTAAATATTCTATCTCTATATCATTCCTTACCTCTGTTGAATCCTTGGTTTGCAAGTTTTTAAAGTTGATTTCTTTTAAGCCACCAGGGTGCATTGTATGGTGGCGGTATAACTTTTGTTCGGCTTTCTTTCCAGAAACTACAATATCTTGAGCATTAATAACAACAACATAATCACCACAATCAGCTATAGAATTCAAATTTGAGATTTTTGAAGGTTATTTTTTTTTTCTTTTTCTTTTTACAAGCAGGATCATAAATAGGCTTGTGTTTTCCCATCAATGTTGTTGCAACGTTCGTGGCTAAACGTCCTAAAACTCTTTGCTTGGCATCAACGACATGCCATACACGAGCGTATGCAAGAGCAGTCTACAAGGACGAAAAAGAATATATTGCTTAATAAGTACTTTTATAAAAACTAAAGAAAACCAAAGCTTACATTGCCAACAACTTGAGACATATTATTTAATAAAAAAAAAAGGAACTTTTAAAAAAATTTTGAGTTTTGCAGGCAAGAATTTTCGGAGCGGAGCTTACTGCTTTGAAAAAGAAGCTTATTTCAAATTGAACACCTCATAGTGTTTGCATTTTGTTTGGTGTTTTCACGCTATTTTGAAAACCATAAGATACCCTTTTATTTTTCTCAGGAAAATTATCTTCAATCGCAATTATTGACAATCCTAAGTGATAAATATGCATACAAATCAAAAACAGACCAAATTGTGCACCGACAGGTTTCAGGTCAGTACAATTACAGGGTTTAATCTGACTTATGTTCTATTATAGTTAATGGTTTTGAGATCTCAAGGGGAGAGCAAATGGTTTATTTAAGGCGCAATGACTATCACTGTCTCTCCAATGGAGTATCTTTCTCAAACTGACTGCAGAATGCTTGCAATTCACGAACTGTGGTGGGGCAGACTAACTAATACAGTGCTACTTATATACACAGCCAACTTCCGATTTTATGATATTGCTCATAGGTGCCATGAATATCATAAAATCAAAAAGATACCATAAGCTCAATAAGGAACTATCAGACAATAACATATTGACCAATGGTTCATTACAAAGCTCGAACAATGACTAGTTTCCTTTTGTTGTGAAGAACGCTGAAAAAGTTAAAAATTACTAAAGATTAAAGAAACGCAGAATGAATATAAATAAAATTCATTAAAGTGGTTACATATTTTTTTTTTCTAACACAAAAATATACAACAGATGGGATAAAGCATTCAATGGCTGATCCATAAGCATAATTCCATTCAATATTATGATATTTTAGACTAAAAGTATATCACAATTATAAAAACGAACATAGCGATATTATAGCCTGTTCCCAAAATAATATCATGATATTGGAATTGTCATAAAATCGGAAGTTGGCTGTGTTGTATGAGATGTTGTAGTGATTTACCTTTTTTTTTCTTTTCTTTTCTTTCAATAATATATCATCTCACCAAGGTCATTCAAAAATAAGGAAAGCAATACTTGCTTTTAAGCATGTAAGATTTCTTTTATGTATAGATATAATTGTCAAAAAAAGAACTGTAACATGACAGTGATAATATATATTTGATTAAGTGGAAAAGAAGAAAAAAGGAAAAAGGAAAAAAAAAAGAGCTTTTTTTATTTGTGTTCTTTGTTTATAAGAGAAGAAATATGACTAAAACAAAGAGCAGTCTAAAATTAATCTACATAAATTCTCAAGACTTACTTGGTTTCCTTGGTAACAACTAATAGTGAACTTGAAGAAGACTTGGCTTCGAGTCTAGATTTATTTGTCAAATTAACAACGATATACGGTTGTAATTATATAATTTAATACATTTACGGAAATAACAATTATATGGTATAATAAAAGAGACTCTGATGTATACACTTAAGTATATACTTATTGTTTCGGTTGAATTGTAGGATTTTACTCATCCTTGTAGTTGACCTTACAATTTTTTGCTCACAAAGCTAAAAAAAAAAAGAACTTATTTTTTAAAATAGCGCTCCGAACTTTTTTTTTTATAATTTATTCAATGCCTCGAATTTTTATATTTTTGTTTGCTCTTTTTTTTTTTTTTTTTTTTTTGTCAATATGGCCACATTTAAATACTGCTTAGATTGGTAAGCCTTGCTGTTTTATTTAACTAACAGTTCATTGACATAACTTTTTTTACTAGTAACAACTTACTATACCCAAAAGAAGACAAGATTAACAGAAAATTAATGTTTGCTTGTCGAAACTGTGAATACGAAGAAGACGCTGAAAATTATTGTGTTTACAGACATGAAATTGTTCACGCACCTTCGTAATGTTAATTTTAAATAGATGCTAACAGAATGTCACTTGATTAACAGTTTCTAATAATAATAAAAAAAAAAAAGGGAGCAAACAATGGTTTTGCACGATTTAGGTACAGATCCTACGCTTGTAAGTTTTGAATGTTTTTTTTTTTTTTTTTTTTTTTTTTTTTTTTTTTTTTGTATGCTCTACTAATTTTTATTTATATTTGGCCAGCCTCGATCCAATATTCCTTGTCCTCGTTGTGGTCATCCAGAAGCTGTGTTTTTCCAATCTTCATCTAAACGAGCAGAAGCCAAAATGACACTTTTTTATGTTTGTGCTAGTAAAGGTTGCGGATATCGTTGGGTTGGATAAGTGAATTATATAGAAAAAAAAGAGTGCGTTGAACAATAACAATAATAATAAAAAAGAGGAAGGGGTTTTGACGTTGAATTTTATTATTAGCATTATGATGGGGGAATTTGCCAGTTATCTTTCATGATTTGTTCAAGGTCAAGTAAACGTTTAATTTCATCCATTGTGTTGAAATGTTCAGACAAGTTTGATTTTCTTTAAAAAAAAAAATGTTAGAAAAAGAATGTAACAGTTTTAGTTTTCAACTTTTCTAATATCAAGTCCATTGCTTTATTGCTTCTTTCTAAAGACAATTTTGTATTTTTTGCAAGTGTATCAACTTGTACAAAGGTTCTAATGGTTGCATCCAAATCTTCATGACAAGCAGACATTCTTACTGTTTGTCTCAAGACATGTCCCCAATCCTCATACGCTTTTTCTGTCCTTGAATGACATTCTTTCATTGAGGCCTGAAGTGCCCATCCCATTCCTGCTAAAAAAAAAATCTAAAAAAAAAAGAACTGAAACGAGGGATTGCTTCACGGGTAATCAAATTTTGTGCAGAACTTTTTTTTTATTTATTTACAAAAAAGTATGGTAAAGAGGTGTGGGGGTGTAATGCTGTGTAAGTGTATGTATATCAAAAGGAATGGATGCAATTGCGTTAAATGAAGGTTTTACCACGTATTTCGACCTTGATAAAATTCTCTACTTCTTGTAATAGGAGGACCCTCGTATTCGATACTATCAGGATCATCTGTCATTGCATTTCCAAAAGAGAACTGTCCAAAGCGACGCTGAAAAACAATGACTTGCTTTGTGAGAGTATCCATAATTTCTAGTGATGTTTGCTCGTCTTTTGGTTTATTCATTCTTTCTAAGGCTTCCTCCGCCACTGATTTTTCAGTATCCATAAATCTGTTTTCTTCTTCTTCCAAAGGTATGGTACTAGCACTACTCAAAGAAGAAGAAGGTGATGAAATATGATCAAATTGAACAGGTATAAGAATAGGTGTTGGTCTTTTGTTCTCACACACGCTTGCGTCATTCGCGGCATTGTATTTTTCCTCTTGTTCTATTTGAATCATGGTTTTTGACATGGTTTCACTTATTTGGGCATCTATTAACTTTCGCCTTTTGCACATTTCATCTTCTTCGTCTTCATCTTCTTCATTTTCTTCTTGGAGCAGATTCTTTTCTTTTCTTTTCTTGGTGGATGACATCTCCACTTGTAAGGAGCAAATATATTCCAGGATTTGATTCGTTCTCTTGTTCATTTCCGATATCGTCATACGGGCAGAAGGTGTGCGTACTTTAGCAGGGGGAGATGTTTCACGAGCCAACGGAGACAGATGTTCAAACAAAATACTACTGGTACTCACTGCAGTCGGTGTTTCTGGTTGTGGAGTAGATGTACGTGATCTTGGTGTTTTATTGGATCGACGTAATGAATTGTTGATCCATTTTCGGGTATTATTATTCCCTAATGGGCGGGATTTCTTTTCGCTCTTTGCACTTTTTCTTTTGGGCCTACTTGATTTGTTTTCTAATTTTTCTTTTTTTTTTTTTTTTTTTGGGGAAGTAAAATGGAAAAAAAAAAAAAAAAAAAAAAAAAATTGTCACCCAAAAGGGGAGGAAACACTTACTTGTCATAACCCTTTATCTCAATATGATCGTCCGGCCGACATTGTTCACAAAAATATTGGTCTGGAATATCTTCTTCTTCTAATCCCATACACTCACAATGTTGCCATACTTCACAGTCATCACAGCACACCATTAGACCAATGCTGTCTATAAATTAAATGTCAACTTTTTTTTTTTTTTACAATTTAAAAAAGTAAATTGGTTAATTACGTTGCTTTCCACAAACACATCGAGTGACAGATTCGTCTTCGACACTTTCGTCTTCTTCTTCCTCCTCTTCTTCGGACAGAATGACAGGTTCTGGTACCTTTTGTTGTTTTGCTCTTCTGCTACTGTGAGCAACTCTTGGTCTCGAAGAAACTATTGCTATATGAAAATAAGTACACTTTATTAATATAAAGAAAACGTCTTTACTCATGAACTAATTGTAAAAAAAAAAAAAAAAAAAAAAGAAAAAAATCTGTCATTAAAATGCTGGTTCCCAAAAAAAAAAACCTTAATTCAAAATCAGATTGAATACAGTCTGTTGAGCAAATAGGCGGTTAGTAAAATAATTCAAAGCCCTATGCTGTAATTCAACAGTTGGCAATTTTTTTTTTTTTTTTCAAAGGTCGCCAAAAGTCTTTAAAACGATTCTATCAACTACTCAACAAACCCTAAACACTACCACAACAACCCCTGGTTCCATCTCTTCCGTCAATTCGCTACCATAGCTCTAGTTTTAGCGTCTCTTTATCCCCCTTTGGTACCGTACAATTCTGTACAAAACTATCTATTGCGTTATTCCACACACAAATCTTTTACACAAATTTATCTCTCAGAAATTCCTTTTTACCCTGTGTCCTCTTTTGTTCCATTTCTTTTACACCTGAAAAAAAAAAAAATTCAATCGATTTGGCTAAAGATCTCTGGTCTCTTTATTGAAAAAGGTTGGAAATCCGTATTACACCCTTTTTTTTTTTTTTTCCTTCTCTGATATTTGTTTTGCTGTGTCCCATCTTTCCGCTTTTTTCTCCTGGAGATCTTTCTATATCACTTGTGCCTTCTTTATCTACTTGTCGAATGATCGCATGTGTTCTCTAAGTCGTATAATTTTTTCTTTGACAATTTACCTTCCACGATGTTTTTCTCCAAAATCATTCTATCTCTCCTCAGGCTCAAAAATTAATAGATCAATTATTCGCTGAACTAATTTTGCATCAAAAGTTTCTTGAACTAATGTACAAGAAACATAAAAAAAAAAAAAAACACATTTCTCTTTATTTCGTTATCGAAAAGAATTGTGACATTTGAGCCGCAAAATAAAAAAAGCTCTAAAAAATGCACAAGGTAACTCCTTTTTTTTTTTTTTTTTTTGTAAAGTCAACTTTTCGACGAATTAGTTTAGGCACCCAAAGATAAAACGAAATATATATTTTATTTAGGAAAGAGAGAGGAAAAGAGAGAAATGATAAGAATATATATATATATATATATATATATGTGTGTGTGTGTGTGTGTGTGTGTTGTATATACAGGTGTAATAAACAGACCATGAATGCTTTTTTTTTTTCATTACTGGGGACTCTACACTACAAGAGACAATTCGACTAAAAAAGGAAATTCACAAATATTTTAAATTCAGCAAGAGAAAAAAAAATTAGTAGTTACAAGAATATGATGATTAAAAATTGATTTGCGTTTAATTTAAAAGAGCAAGAGATGAGAGTTGTCTTCTACGTTCTTGCACCAGTTTCAGTTCCAGGAGCATCTCGATTGAATCTATCTGGAACATCACCTTCAGTTCGGAGAGACCTGAGAATATGTAACATATTGAGACAAGCAGCCAAATCTCTATTCCACAGACGAGGGCCAAAGGTTCTTGCTGTTCTTGTACAATTTCACAACAAGGTATGCTTATATGACTCTATCAATCACAATCTTAATGCTCTTACAGTGCAGATCAAATGAGCAAGGAGCAACGATCTTGGTTATACAGGTAAGCGATTCAAATCAATGTTTTTCCAATGTTCCTTTTTTTTTTTTTTTTTAATCTAGCATCATATGTTCATCGTAAGGTAAATATTATTGATGTTTGCGTTCAAGTTTCTCACACTTTTCGTAGATAAATGTTCTCAAAAAAGCTGATCATCAAGGCCTTACTTGAGTAGGCAAGTTCTCTTTAATACTATTCTAAACAGCTTAACTAATTCATGTTTAATAGTGTATTGCATCCTATTCAAATACTGCTGTGCAATGCATGATTGATAGCTGGAGTATGCCCACACTATTTTTATTGAACCAATGGTTTTTTTGTAGAAAAATAAAGCATTCATTTAAACATAAACAAATCATTTTATTTGCATATTTTTTATAAAAATCGGGTTTCAGGAGGCCATAATGTGCTCAGAACCGCATTTGGACAAAAAATTGAATTGTTACACAAAGTCCCAAAAAATTGTCAAACCCCTATAAGGAAAGTTTTTGGCTTTGGTGGCTTGTCAAAACGGGATTTAAATATCATGACGAAAATGGCCATTTCGTCTCTGGTCGACTCTATAATCATGAATTTTTAACCAATCACCTGTAACAGCTCTCGTTCTCTTTCTGACAAAGTAAGATCCAATCAATGTCATGTTTATAGAGATAACAAAGACACAAATCAGAATGATATTACCATATAGCACAATACGCTCCACATCCAAGGTACTTTTGATCATGATCACTTTAGCGATAAATTCACCCAAGAGAAAGACACTCCAAGAGCCGGTAAGAATATAACAAAATCTTCGATAGACTCGAACATGCTTCCAATTAAAATCTGTTGTAGGCATTGTATGTTCCTGTCCATCACGATCGACCCAGGCTACTGGAGGTAAATTGGCAAAGGCTTGTTGACTGATCAGAAAAGTCATGGGTCGAAAAGTAAGCCATTTTGTTTTTAAAGGAATCAAGGTGATCAGAAACATACCGCCCACAATAGCTGTAACAGCCGAGTCACGCAACAAGGTTAATCGAATATCACCTAAAATACAATATTTAGTTTCAATCACTCCCAATTAAGCTTTTTTTTTTTTTTTTTTTTTGTTTTCTACCTGTTACTAATGATAATACAGCAGAGATGATGTAGGAAATAACAAAGACACAGCCCAAGATATTGATCCTTCTCTTTCTGATAAAGGTGATAATGACATGGATCAAGGGAGGAATACCAGACAAGATGAGAGCAATCAAGATACTCACCCAAATCCTCAACACATAATAGATCAAAAGAGGAAGACCAACATCGATAATAAGCATACTTAACATGGGCCTTGCATAGACAAATCCAGTCTGGCACTTTTGCCAAAAGGTACGTTTTTCGGGTTTTGTTGGTTTTAAGGTTGTGATTTCTGTAGATGTACTGAGATTGCTGGGTTCTGAGGAAGCTGGAAGACAATCTTCGTAATCTTGTGTATTGACTTTAGAGAATTCAGGTGTTACTTTCATTTTTTTTTTTTTGATAAAATAATAATAATAATAGAAATAGAACAGAGAATCGTATTATCTTTATATATTCATTCGAAATTATCAAAGCAAGCCCTTTTTCTTTCGGTGAATTACTTCCTTTTTTGGTAAATTTCATCCGGTTACACACACGCTATTTTCTTCTGTCGTGCTCAGCGTACATGTTTGGCGGCATGATTTGCAACTAGTGTGGCTGAACTATTTTTGGATTTCTGAAGGGGAGATCACATGACCGGTTTCATAAAGTAAACAAAAGAGGGCAAATCAAAGTTTCATTAATAAGATCACAACTGAATTACAATCAGAGCGTTTGGAATTATTATCTGTTGGAAATAAATCGATATTCATCGTATGCATATGCGTATATTGTTTGATACCTCAAAAGTGTCTTTTTTATTATTATTATTATTATTATTACAGAAAGACTTTTTTTTTATTTTACCTCTGTTTTACAAAAGGTTCATGTCATAAAAGCATTCAGTAGAGTCCATTCACTTCTTTGATATAAGAAAATGTATTGAAAAGCAAGTTCTATTAAGACATGCAAATAAACCAATCCCCCACAAAAAAAAAAAAAAAAAAAAAAAAAAAAAAAAAAAAAAAAAAAACACTTCTTTCTTTTGTGGCACACGATTAATCTACCATACAATACAAATATAATTAGTACAAAGAAAACAACAAAGGCTTACAAGAACATGAAAACAAATTCTATTTTCCCAAGATTAAATGATGATAGATGCCAAAGGAAAATTATATACTTTTCTTAGAAATTTTAAAGTTTGTCAGTACTATTTACTTTAAAACTAAATAATGAATGTCTTTATTTATTTATTTTTTTTTGTCTACAAAACAATATATTGCTCTCCAGCCCCAATAAGCCAAGCTTATTTATTGTATCGTTTCTCAACGTACTGTCTTTTTTTTTTTGATACAATCCTTCGTTACATCAATGAATATATCACAAATAAATAACGTCTCTTTAGAATAAAGAATAACATACCCTCTATTTAAATCCTCTTTTTTTTTTTTTTTTTTTTTTTTCCAAAAAATTTTTTTTTTTTTTTTTTTTTTTTTTTTTTTTTTTTTTTTTTTTTTACAATCTTTGATATTGTCACCATTTTTGTCAACAAATAAAAGAAAAAAAAAAAAAAAAAAGGGGGGGGGGGGAAAAAGAAAAAAAA